>JANJGN010000730.1:0-301712 GCA_026770705.1 Isurus oxyrinchus | reverse complement strand
CTCCTAATACACTCCAGATCACCAAACGCAGTGTAAACGCTCTCTCCTGAACACACTCCAGTTCAGCAAATGCATTGTAAATGCTCTGTCCTGAACACACTCCAGATCTCTAAACGCTGTGTAAACTATCTCTCCGAACACACTCCATCTCTCCAAATGCAATGAAAACACACACTCCTGACCACAAACTCCAGATCTTCCAACACAGTTGAAACACTCTCTCCTCTACACACTTCAGATGTCCAAATGCAGTGCAAATACTCTCTCCTGAACACACTCCAGATCTCCAAATGCAGTGCAGAACTCTGTCCTGAACACACTCCAGAGCTCCAAACACAGTGTAAACTCTCTCTCCTGAACACAATCTCCAGATCTCTAAACGCAGTATAAACACACTCTCCTGAACACAAACTCCAGATCTTCCAACACAGTGTAAACACTCTCTCCAAAAAAACACTCCAGATCTCCAAACGCATTGTAAACACTCTCTCCTGAACACACTCCAGATCTGCAAATGCAAAGTAAACACTCTCTCCTGAACACACTCCAGATCAACAAACGCAGTGTGAACACTTTCTCCGAACACACACCAGATCTCCAAATGCAGTGGAAACACTCTCTCCCGAACACAATCCAAATGTCCAAATGCAGTGTAAACACTCTCTCCTGAACACACTCCAGATCAGCAAATGCAGTGTTATCACTCTCTCCTGAACACACTACAGATCTCCAAATGCAGTGTATACTCTCTCTCCTGAACACACTCCAGATCTGCAAACGCAAAGTAAACACTCTCTCCTGAACACAAACGCCAGATCGACAAATGCCATGTAAATACTCTCTCCTGAACGCACTCCAGATCTTCAAATGCAGTGCAAACTCTCTATCCTGAATACACTCCAGGTCACCAAACACAGTGTAAACACTCTCTCCTGAACACAAACTCCAGATCTCCAAATGCAGTGTAAACACTGTCTCCCGAACACACTCCAGATCTCAAAAACAGTGTAATTTCTCTCTCCTGAACGCACTCTAGATCCCCAAATGCAGTGTAAATGCACTCTCCTGAACACAGTCCACATCACCAAATGCAGTGGAAACACTCTCTCCGAAAACACTCCACATCTCCAAATGCACGGTAAACACTCTCTCCTGAACACACTCCAGATCTCCAAATGCAGTGTAAACACTGTCTCCTGAATACACTCCAGGTCACCAAACACAGTGTAAAGACTCTCTCCTGAATACACTCCAGGTCACCAGACACAATATAAACACTATCTCCTGAACACACTCCAGATCACCAAATACAGTGCAAACGCTCTCTCCTGAACACACTCCAGATCACCAAACGCAGTGTAAACACTCTCCCCGAACACACTCCAGATCTCCAAACGCAGTGTAAACACTCTCTCCTGAACACAAACGCCAGATCTACAAATGCCATTTAAACACTCTCTCCTGAACCCACTCCAGATCTCCAAACGCAGTGTAAACACTGTCTCCTAATACACTCCATATCACCAAACGCAGTGTAAACACTCTCTCCTGAACACGCTCCAAATCCTCAAACACAGTGTAAACAATCTCTCCTGAACACACTCCAGATCTCCAAATGCAGTGTTATCACTCTCTCCTGACACACTCCAGATCTCCAAATGCAGTGTATACTCTCTCTCCTGAACACACTCCAGATCTGCAAACGCAAAGTAAGCACTCTCTCCTGAACACAAACGCCAGATCTACAAATGCCATGTAAACACTCTCTCCTGAACGCACTCCAGATCTTCAAATGCAGTGCAAACTCTCTATCCTGAATACACTCCAGGTCACCAAACACAGTGTAAACACTCTCTCCTGAACACAAACTCAAGATCTCCAAATGCAGTGTAAACACTGTCTCCCGAACACACTCCAGATCTCCAAAAACAGTGTAAATGCTCTCTCCTGAACGCACTCTAGATCACCAAATGCAGTGTAAATGCACTCTCCTGAACACACTCCAGATCACCAAATGCAGTGTAAACACCTCTCTCCGAACACACTCCACATCTCCAAATGCACTGTAAACACTCTCTCCTGAACACACTCCAGATCACCAAACACAGTGCAAACGCTCTCTCCTGAACACACTCCAGATCACCAAACGCAGTGTAAACACTCTCCCCGAACACACTCCAGATCTCCAAACGCAGTGTAAACACTCTGTCCTGAACACAAACGCCAGATCTACAAATGCCATGTAAACACTCTCTCCTGAACGCACTCCAGATCTCCAATCGCAGTGTAAACACTCTCTCCTAATACACTCCAGATCACCAAACGCAGTGTAAACGCTCTCTCCTGAACACACTCCAGTTCAGCAAATGCATTGTAAATGCTCTGTCCTGAACACACTCCAGTCTCCAAACGCTGTGTAAACTATCTCCCCGAACACCTCCATATCTCCAAATGCAATGAAAACACACACTCCTGAACACAAACTCCAGATCTTCCAACACAGTTGAAACACTCTCTCCTCTACACACTTCAGATGTCCAAATGCAGTGCAAATACTCTCTCCTGAACACACTCCAGATCTCCAAATGCAGTGCAGAACTCTGTCCTGAACACACTCCAGAGCTCCAAACACAGTGTAAACTCTCTCTCCTGAACACAATCTCCAGATCTCTAAACGCAGTGTAAACACTCTCTCCTGAACACACTTCAGATCTCCAAAACGTAGTGAAAACACTCTCTCCTGAGCACAAACTCCAGATCTTCCAACACAGTGTAAACAGTCTCTCCAAAAAAAACACTCCAGATCTCCAAACGCATTGTAAAACACTCTCTCCTGAACACACTCCAGATCTGCAAATGCAAAGTAAACACTCTCTCCTGAACACACTCCAGATCAACAAACGCATTGTGAACACTTTCTCCGAACACACACCAGATCTCCAAATGCAGTGGAAACACTCTCTCCCGAACACAATCCAAATGTCCAAATGCAGTGTAAACACTCTCTCCTGAACACACTCCAGATCAGCAAATGCAGTGTTATCACTCTCTCCTGAACACACTACAGATCTCCAAATGCAGTGTATACTCTCTCTCCTGAACACACTCCAGATCTGCAAACGCAAAGTAAACACTCTCTCCTGAACACAAACGCCAGATCTACAAACGCCATGTAAACACTCTCTCCTGAACGCACTCCAGATCTTAAAATGCAGTGCAAACTCTCTATCCTGAATACACTCCAGGTCACCAAACACAGTGTAAACACTCTCTCCTGAACACAAACTCCATATCTCCAAATGCACTGTAAACACTGTCTCCCGAACACACTCCAGATCTCCAAAAACAGTGTAAATTCTCTCTCCTGAACGCACTCTAGATCACCAAATGCAGTGTAAATGCACTCTCCTGAACACAGTCCACATCACCAAAATGCAGTGGAAACACACTCTCCGAACACACTCCACATCTCCAAATGCACTGTAAACACTCTCTCCTGAACACACTCCAGATCTCCAAATGCAGTGTAAACACTCTCTCCTGAATACACTCCAGGTCACCAAACACAGTGTAAACACCCTATCCTGAATACACTCCAGGTCACCAGACACAATATAAACACTATCTCCTGAACACACTCCAGATTTCCAAACGCAGTGTAAACACTGTCTCCTGAACACAAACACCAGATCTACAAATGCCTTGTTAACACTATCTCCTGAACGCACCTCCAGATCTCCAATAGCAGTGTTAACACTCTCTCCTGAACACACTCCAGATCAGCAAATGCAGTGTAAACACTCTCCCCCGAACACACTCCAGATCTCCAAACTCAGTATCAACACACTCTCCTGAACAAATTCCCGAACTCCAAATGCAGTGTAAATACTCTCTCCTGATCACACTCCAGATCTCCAAACGCAGTGTAGAAATCTGCCCTGATACACACTCCTGACTGTCCAAAAGCAATGTAAACAGTCCTCTCCTGAACACACTCCAGATCTCCAAAAACAGTGTAAATGCTCTCTCCTGAACACACTCTAGATCACCAAATGCAGTGTAAATGCACTCTCCTGAAAACACTCCAGATCACCAAATGCAGTTGAAACACTCTCTCCCGAACACACTCCACATCTCCAAATGCACTGTAAACACTCTCTCCTGAACACACTCCAGATCAGCAAACACAGTGCAAACGCTCTCTCCTGAACACACTCCAGATCACCAACGCATTGTAAACACTCCTCCCCCGAACACACTCCAGATCTCCAAACGCAGTGTAAACACACTCTCCTGAACACACTTCAGATCTCCAAACGTAGTGAAAACACTCTCTCCTGAGTACAAACACCAGATCTGCCAACACAGTGTAAACACTCTCTCCAAAAAATCACTCCAGATCTCCAAACGCATTGTAAACAATCTCTCCTGAACACACTCCAGATCTGTAAATGCAAAGTAAACACTCTCTCCTCAACACACTCCAGATCAACAAACGCAGTGTGAACACTTTCTCCGAACACACACCAGATCTCCAAATGCCGTGGAAACACTCTCTCCCGAACACAATCCAAATGTCCAAATGCAGTGTAAACACTCTCTCCTGAACACACTCCAGATCAGCAAATGCAGTGTTATCACTCTCTCCTGAACACACTCCAGATCTCCAAATGCAGTGTATACACTCTCTCCTGAACACACTCCAGATCAGCAAATGCAGTGTAAACACTCTCCCCGAACATACTCCAGATCTCCAAACTCAGTGTCAGCACACTCTCCTGAACAAATTCCCGATCTACAAATGCAGTGTAGAAATCTGCCCTGAACACACTCCAGATCTCCAAAAGCAGTGTAAACACTCTCTCCTGAACACACTCCAGATCTCCAAAAACAGTGTAAATGCTCTCTCCTGAACGCACTCTAGATAACCAAATGCAGTGTAAATGCACTCTCCTGAACACACTCCCGATCACCAAATGCAGTGTAAACACTCTCTCCGAACACACTCCACATCTCCAAATGCACTGTAAACACTCTCTCCTGAACACACTCCAGATCACCAAACACAGTGCAAACGCTCTCCTCCTGAACACACTCCAGATCACCAAACGCAGTGTAAACACTCTCCCCGAACACACTCCAGATCTCCAAACGCAGTGTAAACACTCTCTCCTGAACACGCTCCAAATCTCCAAACACAGTGTAAACACTCTCTCCTGAACACACTCCAGATCTCCAAATGCAGTGTTATCACTCTCTCCTGAACACACTCCATATCACCAAACGCAGTGTAAATGCTCTCTCCTGAACACACTCCAGATCACCAAACGCAGTGTAAACTATGTCTCCGAACACACTCCATATCTCCAAATGCAGTGAAAACACTCTCTCCTGAACACACTCCAGATCTTCAAATGCATTGCAAACTCTCTATCCTGAAGACACTCCAAGTCACCAAACACAGTGTAAACACTCCCTCCTGAACACTAACTCCAGATCTCCAAATGCAGTGTAAACACTCTCCCCAAACACTCTCCAGATTTCCAAATGCAGTGTAAAACACTCTCTCCTGAACACAAACGCCAGATCTACAAATGCCATGTTAACACTCTCTCCTGAACGCACTCCAGATCTCCAATAGCAGTGTTAACACTCTCTCCTGAACATACTCTAGATCAGCAAATGCAGTGTAAACACTCTCCCCGAACACACTCCAGATCTCCAAACTCAGTGTCAGCACACTCTCCTGACCAAATTCAGGATCTCCAATGCAGTGTAAATACTCTCTCCTGATCACACTCCAGATCTACAAACGCAGTGTAGAAATCAGTCCTGAACACACTCCAGATCTCCAAAAGAAGTTTAAACACTCTCTCCTGAACACACTCCAGATCTCCAAAAACAGTGTAAATGCTCTCTTCTGAACACAATCCAGATCACTAAACGCAGTGTAAACACTCTCCCCCGAACACACTCCAGATTTCCAAACGCAGTGTAAACACTCTCTCCTGAACACAAACGCCAGATCTACAAATGCCATGTTAAAACTCTCTCCTGAACGCACTCCAGATCTCCAATAGCTGTGTTAACACTCTCTCCTGAACACACTCCAGATCAGCAAACGCAGTGTAAACACTTTACCCAAACACACTCCAGATGTCCAAACTCAGCGTCAGCACACTCTCCTGAACAAATTCCCGATCTCCAAATGCAGTGCAAATACTCTCCCTGATCACACTCCAGATCTCCAAAGGCAGTGTAGAAATCAGTCCTGAACACACTCCAGGTCTCCAAAAGAAGTTTAAACACTCTCTCCTGCACACACTTCAGATCTCCAAAAACAGTGTAAATGCTCTCTCCTGAACACACTCCAGATCACCAAATGCAGTGTAAACACTCTCTCCGAACACACTCCACATCTACAAATGCAGTGTAAAACACTCTCTCCTGAACACACTCCAGATCATCAAACGCAGTGTAAACAGTCTCTCCTGAACACACTCCAGATCAGCAAATGCAGTGTAAACACTCTCCCCGAACACACTCCAGATCTCCAAACTCAGTGTCAGCACACTCTCTTGAACAAATTCCCGATCTCCAAATGCAGTGTAAATACTCAATCCTGATCACACTCCAGATCTCCAAACGCAGTGTAGAAATCAGTCCTGAACACACTCCAGATCTCCAAAAGAAGTTTAAACACTCTCTCCTGAACACACTCCAGATCTCCAAAAACAGTGTAAATGCTCTCTCCTGAACACACTCCAGATCACCAAATGCAGTGTAAACACTCTCTCCGAACACAATCCACATCTCCAAATGCAGTGTAAACAATCTCTCCTGAACAACACTCCAGATCACCAAACACAGTGCAAACGCTCTCTCCTGAAGACACTCCAGATCACCAAACGCAGTATAAACACTCTACCGAACAGACTCCAGATCTCCAAACGCAGTGTAAACACTCTCTCCTGAACACAAACGCCAGATCTACAAATGCCATGTAAACACTAACTCCTGAACACACTCCAGATCTCCAAATGCAGTGTAAACACACTCTCCTGAACACACTCCAGATCTCCAAACGCAGTGTAAACAATCTCTCCGGAACACACTCCAGATCACCAAATGCAGTGCAAATGCTCTCTGCTGATACACTCCAGATCCACCAAACGCAGTGCAAACACTCTCTCCAAATACACTCCAGATCTCCAAACTCAGTGTCAGCACTCTCTCCTGAACAAATTCCAGATCAACAAATGCAGTGTAAATTCTCTCTCCTGATCACACTCCAGATCTCCAAACGCAGTGTAGAAAACTGTCCTGAACACTCTCCAGATCTCCAAACGCAGTGTAAACACTCTCTCCTGAACATGCTCCAAATCTCCAAACACAGTGTAAACACTCTCTCCTGAACACACTCCAGATCACCAAATGCAGCATAAGCACTATCTCCTGAACACTAGCTCAAGATCTCCAATGCAGTGCAAACACTCTCTCCTGAACCCACTCCAGATCACAAATGCAGTGTGAATGCTCTCGCCTGAAGACGCTCCAGATCACCAAATGCAGTGTAAACACACGCCCAGAACACACTCCAGATCTCCAAACTCAGTGTCAGCACACTCTCCTGAACAAATTCCCGATCTCCAAATGCAGTGTAAATACTCTCTCCTGATCACATTCCAGATCTCCAAACGCAGTGTATTAATCTGTCCTGAACACACTCCAGATCTCCAAACGCAGTGTAAACACTCTCTCCTGAACACGCTCCAAATCTCCAAACACAGTGTAAACACTCTCTCCTGAACACACTCCTGATCACCAAATGCAGCGTAAACACTCTCTCCGAACGCACTCCATATCTCCAAATGCAGTGTAAACACTCTCTCATGAACACACTCCAGATCACCAAACACACTGTAAACACTCTTTCCCGAACACAGTCCAAATGTCCAAATGCAGTGTAAACACTCTCTCCTGAGAACAAACTCCAGATCTCCAAATGCAGTGTAAAAACTGTCTCTGCAACACACTCCAGATCGCCAAAGGCAGTGTAAATGCTCTCTCCTGAAAACACTCCAGTTCACCAAACTCAGTGGAAACAATTTCTCCCGGACACAAACACCAGATCTCCAAACGCAGTGTAATCACTCTCTCCTGAAAACACTCCAGATCTTCAAATGCAATGTAAACACTCTCTCCTGAAGACAAACTCCATGTCTCCAAACGCAGTGTAAACTCTCTGTCCTGAATACACTCCAGGTCACCAAACTCAGTGTAAACAGTCTCTCATGAACACAATTCCAGATCTCCAAATGCAGTGTAAACACTGTCTCCCGAACACACTCCAGATCACCAAATGCAGTGGAAACACTCTCTCCCGAACACAATCCAAATGTCCAAATGCAGTGTATACTCTCTCTCCTGAACACACTCCAGATCTGCAAACGCAAAGTAAACACTCTCTCCTGAACACAAACCCCAGATCTACAAATGCCATGTAAACACCCTCTCCTGAACGCACTCCAGATCTTCAAATGCAGTGCAAACTCTCTATCCTGAATACACTCCAGGTCACCAAACACAGTGTAAACACTCTCTCCTGAACACAAACTCCAGATCTCCAAATGCAGTGTAAACACTGTCTCACGAACACACTCCAGATCTCCAAAAACAGTGTAAGTGCTCTCTCCTGAACACACTCTAGATCACCAAATGCAGTGTAAATGCAATCTCCTGAACACACTCCACATCACCAAATGCAGTGGAGAAACTCTCTCCTAACACTCTCCACATCTCCAAATGCACTGTAAACACTCTCTCCTGAACAAACTCCAGATCACCAAACACAGTGGAAACGCTCTCTCCTGAACACACTCCAGATCACCAAACACAGTATAAACACTCTCCCCGAACACACTCCAGATTTCCAAACGCCGTGTAAACACTCTCTCCTGAACACAAACGCCAGATCTGTAAATGCCATGTTAACACTCTCTCCTGAACGCACTCCAGATCTCCAATAGCTGTGTTAACACTCTCTCCTGAACACACTCCAGATCAGCAAATGCAGTGTAAACACTTTACCCGAACACACTCCAGATCTCCAAACTCATTGTCAGCACACTCCCCTGAACAAATTCCCGATCTCCAAATGCAGTGTAAATACTCTCTCCTGATCACACTCCAGATCTCCAAACGCAGAGCAGAAATCAGTCCTGAACACACTCCAGATCTCCAAAAGAAGTTTAAACACTCTCTCCTGAACACACTCCAGATCTCCAAAAACAGTGTAAATGCTCTCTCCTGAAAGCACTCTAGATCACCAAATGCAGTGTAAATGCACTCTCCTGAACACACTCCAGATCACCAAATGCAGTGTAAACACTCCCTCCGAACACACTCCACATCTCCAAATGCACTGTAAACACTCTCTCCTGAACACACTCCAGATCACCAAAAACAGTTCAAACGCTCTCTCCTGAACACACTCCAGATCACCAAACGCAGTGTAAACACTCTCCCCGAACAGACTCCAGATCATCAAGCGCAGTGAAAACACTCTCTCCTGAACACACTCCAGATCAGCAAATGCAGTGTAAACATTCTCCCCGAACACACTCCAGATCTACAAACTCAGTGTCAGCACACTCTCCTGACCAAATTCCGGATCTCCAAATGCAGTGTAAATACTCTCTCCTGATCACACTCCAGATCTCCAAATGCAGTGTAGAAATCAGTACTGAACACACTCCAGATCTCCAAAAGAAGTTTAAACACTCTCTCCTGCACACACTCCAGATCTCCAAAAACAGTGTAAATGCTCTCTCCTGAACACACTCCAGATCACCAAATGCAGTGTAAACACTCCCTCCGAACACACTCCACATCTCCAAATGCAGTGTAAACACTCTCTCCTGAACACACTCCAGATCATCAAACGCAGTGAAAACACTCTCTGCTGAACACACTCAAGATCAGCAAATGCAGTGTAAACACTCTCCCCGAACACACTCCAGATCTCCAAACTCAGTGTCAGCACACTCTCCTGACCAAATTCAGGATCTCCAAATGCAGTGTAAATACTCTCTCCTGATCACACTCCAGATCTACAAACGCAGTGTAGAAATCAGTCCTGAACACACTCCAGATCTCCAAAAGAAGTTTAAACACTCTCTCCTGAACACACTCCAGATCTCCAAAAAGAGTGTAAATGCTCTCTCCTGAACACACTCCACATCACCAAATGCAGTGTAAACACTCTCTCCGAACACACTCCACATCTCCAAATGCAGTGTAAACACTCTCTCCTGAACACACTCCAGATCTCCAAATGCAGTGTAAACACTCTCTCCTGAATACACTCCAGGTCACCAAACACAGTGTAAACACCCTATCCTGAATACACTCCAGGTCACCAGACACAATATAAACACTATCTCCTGAACACACTCCAGATTTCCAAACGCAGTGTAAACACTGTCTCCTGAACACAAACACCAGATCTACAAATGCCATGTTAACACTCTCTCCTGAACGCACTCCAGATCTCCAATAGCAGTGTTAACACTCTCTCCTGAACACACTCCAGATCAGCAAATGCAGTGTAAACACTCTCCCCGAACACACTCCAGATCTCCAAACTCAGTGTCAGCACACTCTCCTGAACAAATTCCCGATCTCCAAATGCACTGTAAACACTCTCTCCTGAACACACTCCAGATCAGCAAACACAGTGCAAACGCTCTCTCCTGAACACACTCCAGATCACCAAACGCATTGTAAACACTCTCCCCGAACACACTCCAGATCTCCAAACGCAGTATAAACACTCTCTCCTGCACACACTCCAGATCTCCAAAAACAGTGTAAATGCTCTCTCCTGAACACACTCCAGATCACCAAATGCAGTGTAAACACTCTCTCCGAACAAACCCCACATCTCCAAATGCACTGTAAACACGCTCTCCTGAACACACTCCAGATAATCAAACGCAGTGTAAACACTCTCTCCTGAACACACTCCAGATCAGCAAATGCAGTGTAAACACTCTCCCCGAACACACTCCAGATCTGCAAACTCAGTGTCAGCACACTCTCTTGAACAAATTCCCGATCTCCAAATGCAGTGTAAATACTCAATCCTGATCACACTCCAGATCTCCAAACGCAGTGTAGAAATCAGTCCTGAACACACTCCAGATCTCCAAAAGAAGTTTAAACACTCTCTCCTGAACACACTCCAGATCTCCAAAAACAGTGTAAATGCTCTCTCCTGAACACACTCCAGATCACCAAATGCAGTGTAAACACTCTCTCCGAACACAATCCACATCTCCAAATGCAGTGTAAACAATCTCTCCTGAACACACTCCAGATCACTAAACACAGTGCAAACGGTCTCTCCTGAACACACTCCAGATCACCAAACGCAGTATAAACACTCTACCCGAACAGACTCCAGATCTCCAAACGCAGTGTAAACACTCTCTCCTGAACACAAACGCCAGATCTACAAATGCCATGTAAACACTAACTCCTGAACACACTCCAGATCTCCAAATGCAGTGTAAACACTCTCTCCTGCACACACTCCAGATCTCCAAAAACAGTGTAAATGCTCTCTCCTGAACACACTCCAGATCACCAAATGCAGTGTAAACACTCCCTCCGAACACACTCCACATCTCCAAATGCAGTGTAAACACTCTCTCCTGAACACACTCCAGATCATCAAACGCAGTGAAAACACTCTCTGCTGAACACACTCAAGATCAGCAAATGCAGTGTAAACACTCTCCCCGAACACACTCCAGATCTCCAAACTCAGTGTCAGCACACTCTCCTGACCAAATTCAGGATCTCCAAATGCAGTGTAAATACTCTCTCCTGATCACACTCCAGATCTACAAACGCAGTGTAGAAATCAGTCCTGAACACACTCCAGATCTCCAAAAGAAGTTTAAACACTCTCTCCTGAACACACTCCAGATCTCCAAAAACAGTGTAAATGCTCTCTCCTGAACACACTCCACATCACCAAATGCAGTGTAAACACTCTCTCCGAACACACTCCACATCTCCAAATGCAGTGTAAACACTCTCTCCTGAACACACTCCAGATCTCCAAATACAGTGTAAACACTCTCTCCTGAATACACTCCAGGTCACCAAACACAGTGTAAACACCCTATCCTGAATACACTCCAGGTCACCAGACACAATATAAACACTATCTCCTGAACACACTCCAGATTTCCAAACGCAGTGTAAACACTGTCTCCTGAACACAAACACCAGATCTACAAATGCCATGTTAACACTCTCTCCTGAACGCACTCCAGATCTCCAATAGCAGTGTTAACACTCTCTCCTGAACACACTCCAGATCAGCAAATGCAGTGTAAACACTCTCCCCGAACACACTCCAGATCTCCAAACTCAGTGTCAGCACACTCTCCTGAACAAATTCCCGATCTCCAAATGCACTGTAAACACTCTCTCCTGAACAGACTCCAGATCAGCAAACACAGTGCAAACGCTCTCTCCTGAACACACTCCAGATCACCAAACGCATTGTAAACACTCTCCCCGAACACACTCCAGATCTCCAAACGCAGTATAAACACTCTCTCCTGCACACACTCCAGATCTCCAAAAACAGTGTAAATGCTCTCTCCTGAACACACTCCAGATCACCAAATGCAGTGTAAACACTCTCTCCGAACACACCCCACATCTCCAAATGCACTGTAAACAATCTCTCCTGAACACACTCCAGATCACTAAACACAGTGCAAACGGTCTCTCCTGAACACACTCCAGATCACCAAACGCAGTGTAAACACTCTACCCGAACAGACTCCAGATCTCCAAACGCAGTGTAAACACTCTCTCCTGAACACAAACGCCAGATCTACAAATGCCATGTAAACACTTACTCCTGAACACACTCCAGATCTCCAAATGCAGTGTAAACACTCTCTCCTGAACACACTCCAGTTCTCCAAACGCAGTGTAAACACTTCTCCGGTACACACTCCAGATTACCAAATGCAGTGCAAATGCTCTCTGCTGAATACACTCCAGATCACCAAACGCAGTGCAAACACTCTCTCCGAATACACTCCAGATCTCCAAACTCAGTGTCAGCACTCTCTCCTGAACAAATTCCAGATCAACAAATGCAGTGTAAATTCTCTCTCCTGATCACACTCCAGATCTCCAAACGCAGTGTAGAAAACGGTCCAGAACACACTCCAGATCTCCAAACGCAGTGTAAACAATCTCTCCTGAACATGCTCCAAATCTCCAAACACAGTGTAAACACTCTCTCCTGAACACACTCCAGATCACCAAATGCAGCGTAAGCACTATCTCCTGAACACTAGCTCAAGATCTCCCAATGCAGTGCAAACACTCTCTCCTGAACCCACTCCAGATCACAAATGCAGTGAAAATGCTCTCGCCTGAACACGCTCCAGATCACCAAATGCAGTGTAAACACACGCCCAGAACACACACCAGATCTCCAAACTCATTGTCAGCACACTCTCCTGAACAAATTCCCGATCTCCAAATGCAGTGTAAATGCACTCTCCTGAACACACTCCAGATCACCAAATGCAGTGTAAACACTCCCTCCGAACACACTCCACATCTCCAAATGCAATGTAAACACTCCCTCCTGAACACACTCCAGATCACCAAACGCAGTGTAAACACTCTCCCCGAACAGACTCCAGATCATCAAGCGCAATGAAAACACTCTCTCCTGAACACACTCCAGATCAGCAAATGCAGTGTAAACATTCTCCCCGAACACACACCAGATCTACAAACTCAGTGTCAGCACACTCTCCTGACCAAATTCCAGATCTCCAAATGCAGTGTAAATACTCTCTCCTGATCACACTCCAGATCTCCAAACGCAGTGTAGAAATCAGTCCTGAACACACTCCAGATCTCTAAAAGAAGTTTAAACACTCTCTCCTGCACACACTCCAGATCTCCAAAAACAGTGTAAATGCTATCTCCTGAACATACTCCAGATCACCAAATGCAGTGTAAACACTCCCTCCGAACACACTCCACATCTCCAAATGCAGTGTAAACACTCTCTCCTGAACACACTCCAGATCATCAAACGCAGTGAAAACACTCTCTCCTTAACACACTCAAGATCAGCAAATGCAGTGTAAACACTCTCCCCGAACACACTCCAGATCTCCAAACTCAGTGTCAGCACACTCTCCTGACCAAATTCAGGATCTCCAAATGCAGTGTAAATACTCTCTCCTGATCACACTCCAGATCTACAAACGCAGTGTAGAAATCAGTCCTGAACACACTCCAGATCTCCAAAAGAAGTTTAAACACTCTCTCCTGAACACACTCCAGATCTCCAAAAACAGTGTAAATTCTGTGTCCTGAACACACTCCACATCACCAAATGCAGTGTAAACACTCTCTCCGAACACACTCCACATCTCCAAATGCAGTGTAAACACTCTCTCCTGAAAACACTCCAGATCACCAAACACAGTGCAAACGCTCTCTCCTGAACACACTCCAGATCACCAAACGCAGTGTAAACAGTCTCCCCGAACACACTCCAGATCTCCAAACGCAGTGTAAACACTCTCTCCTGAACACAAAAGCCAGATCTACAAATGCCATGTAAACACTCTCTCCTGAACCCACTCCAGATCTCCAATAGCAGTGTTAACACTCACTCCTCAATACACTCCAGATCTCCAAATGCAGTGTAAACACTCTCTCCGGAACACACTCCAGATCTCCAAACGCAGTGTAAACACTCTCTCCGGAACACCCTCCAGATCACCAAATGCAGTGCAAATGCTCTCTGCTGAAAACACTCCAGATCACCAAACGCAGTGCAAACACTCTCTCCGAATACACTCCAGATCCCCAAACTCAGTGTCAGAACTCTCTCCTGAACAAATTCCAGTTCTCCAAATGCAGTGTAAATTCTCTCTCCTGATCACACTCCAGATCTCCAAACGCAGTGTAGAAAACTGTCCTGAACACACTCCAGATCTCCCAACACAGTGTAAACACTCTCTCCTGAACACACGCCAGATCACCAAATGCAGCGTGAGCACTCTCTCCGAACGCACTCCAGATCTCCAAGTGCAGTGTATACACTCTCTCATGAACACACTCCAGGTCACCAAACGCACTGTAAACACTCTATACTGAATACACTCCACGTCACCAAACACAGTATAAACACTATCTCCTGAACACTAGCTCAAGATCTCCAAATGCAGTGCAAACACTCTCTCCTGAACCCACTCCAGATCACAAATGCAGTGTGAAAGCTCTCGCCTGAACACGCTCCAGATTACCAAATGCAGTGTAAACACTCTCTCCTGAACACACTCCAGATCAGCAAATGCAGTGTAAACACTCTCCCCGAACACACTCAAGATCTCCAAACTCAGTGTCAGCACACTCTCCTGACCAAATTCCGGATCTCCAAATGCAGTGGAAATACTCTCTCCTGATCACACTCCAGATCTCCAAACGCAGTGTAGAAATCTGTCCTGAACACACTCCAGATCTCCAAAAGAAGTTTAAACACTCTCTCCTGCACACACTCCAGATCTCCAAAAACAGTGTAAATGCTCTCTCCTGAACACACTCCAGATCTCCAAATGCAGTGTAAATACTCTCTCCTGATCACACTCCAGATCTACAAACGCAGTGTAAACACTCTCTCCTGAACACACTCCAGATCACCAAATGCAGTGTAAACACACTCCCCGAACACACTCCAGATCTCCAAACGCAGTGTAAACACTCTCTCCTGAACACAAACGCCAGATCTACAAATGCCATGTAAACACTCTCTCCTGAACCCACTCCAGATCTCCAATAGCAGTGTTAACACTCTCTCCTCAATACACTCCAGATCTCCAAATGCAGTGTAAACACTCTCTCCTGAACACACCACAGATCTCCAAACGCAGTGTAAACACTCTCTCCGGAACACACTCCAGATCACCAAATGCAGTGCAAATGCTCTCTGCTGAATACACTCCAGATCACCAAATGCAGTGCAAACACTCTCTCCGAATACACTGCAGATCTCCAAACTCAGTGTCAGAACTCTCTCCTGAACAAATTCCAGTTCTCCAAATGCAGTGTAAATTCTCTCTCCTGATCACACTCCAGATCTCCAAACGGAGCGTAGAAAACTGTCCTGAACACACTCCAGATCTCCCAACACAGTGTAAACACTCTCTCCTGAAAACACTCCAGATCACCAAATGCAGCGTAAGCACTCTCTCCGAACGCACTCCAGATCTCCAAGTGCAGTGTATACACTCTCTCCTGAACACACTCCAGATCACCAAACACAGTGCAAACGATCTCTCCTGAACACACTCCAGATCACCAAACACAGTGTAAACACTCTCCCCGAACACACTCCAGATTTCCAAACGCAGTGTAAACACTCTCTCCTGAACACAAACGCCAGATCTACAAATGCCATGTTAACACTCTCTCCTGAACGCACTCCAGATCTCCAATAGCTGTGTTAACACTCTCTCCTGAACACACTCCAGATCAGCAAATGCACTGTAAACACTTTACCCGAACACACTCCAGATCTCCAAACTCATTGCCAGCACACTCTCCTGAACAAATTCCCGATCTCCAAATGCAGTGTAAATATTCTCTCCTGATCACACTCCAGATCTCCAAACGCAGAGCAGAAATCAGTCCTGAACACACTCCAGATCTCCAAAAGAAGTTTACACACTCTCTCCTGAACACACTCCAGATCTCCAAAAACAGTGTAAATGCTCTCTCCTGAAAGCACTCTAGATCACCAAATGCAGTGTAAATGCACTCTCCTGAACACACTCCAGATCACCAAATGCAGTGTAAACACTCCCTCCGAACACACTCCACATCTCCAAATGCACTGTAAACACTCTCTCCTGAACACACTCAAGATCAGCAAATGCAGTGTAAACACTCTCCCCGAACACACTCCAGATTTCCAAACGCAGTGTAAACACTCTCTCCTGAACACAAACGCCAGATCTGCAAATGCCGTGTTAACACTCTCTCCTGAATGCACTCCAGATCTCCAATAGCTGTGTTAACACTCTCTCCTGAACACACTCCAGATCAGCAAATGCAGTGTAAACACTTTACCCGAACACACTCCAGATGTCCAAACTCATTGTAAGCACACTCCCCTGAACAAATTCCCGATCTCCAAATGCAGTGTAAATACTCTCTCCTGATCACACTCCAGATCTCCAAACGCAGAGCAGAAATCAGTCCTGAACACACTCCAGATCTCCAAAAGAAGTTTAAACACTCTCTCCTGAACACACTCCAGATCTCCAAAAACAGTGTAAATGCTCTCTCCTGAAAGCACTCTAGATCACCAAATGCAGTGTAAATGCACTCTCCTGAACACACTCCAGATCACCAAATGCAGTGTAAACACTCCCTCCGAACACACTCCACATCTCCAAATGCACTGTAAACACTCTCTCCAGAACACACTCCAGATCACCAAACACAGTTCAAACGCTCTCCCCTGAACACACTCCAGATCACCAAACGCAGTGTAAGCACTCTCCCCGAACAGACTCCAGATCATCAAGCGCAGTGAAAACACTCTCTCCTGAACACACTCCAGATCAGCAAATGCAGTGTAAACATTCTCCCCGAACACACTCCAGATCTACAAACTCAGTATCAGTACACTCTCCTACCAAATTCCGGATCTCCAAATGCAGTGTACATACTCTCTCCTGATCACACTCCAGATCTCCAAACGCAGTGTAGAAATCAGTCCTGAATACACTCCAGATCTCCAAAAGAAGTTTAAACACTCTCTCCTGCACACACTCCAGATCTCCAAAAACAGTGTAAATGCTCTCTCCTGAACACACTCCAGATCACCAAATGCAGTGTAAACACTCCCTCCGAACACACTCCACATCTCCAAATGCAGTGTAAACACTCTCTCCTGAACACACTCCAGATCATCAAACGCAGTGAAAACACTCTCTCCTGAACAAACTCAAGATCAGCAAATGCAGTGTAAACACTCTCCCCGAACACACTCCAGATCTCCAAACTCAGTGTAAGCACACTCTCCTGACCAAATTCAGGATCTCCAAATGCAGTGTAAATACTCTCTCCTGATCACACTCCAGATCTACAAACGCAGTGTAGAAATCAGTCCTGAACACACTCCAGATCTCCAAAAACAGTGTAAATGCTCTCTCCTGAACACACTCCACATCACCAAATGCAATGTAAACACTCTCTCCGAACACACTCCACATCTCCAAATGCAGTGTAAACGCTCTCTCGTGAACACACTCCAGATCACCAAACACTGTGCAAATGCTCTCTCCTGAACACACTCCAGATCACCAAACGCAGTGTAAACAGTCTCCCTGAACACACACCAGATCTCCAAACGCAGTGTAAACACTCTCACCTGAACACAAAAGCCAGATCTACAAATGCCATGTAAACACTCTCTCCTGAACCCACTCCAGATCTCCAATAGCAGTGTTAACACTCTCTCCTCAATACACTCCAGATCTCCAAATTCAGTGTAAACACTCTCTCCGGAACACACTCCATATCTCCAAACGCAGTGTAAACACTCTCTCCGGAACACCCTCCAGATCACCAAACGCAGTGTAGAAAACTGTCCTGAACACACTCCAGATCTCCCAACACAGTGTAAACACTCTCTCCTGAACACACGCCAGATCACCAAATGCAGCGTGAGCACTCTCTCCGAACGCACTCCAGATCTCCAAGTGCACTGTATACACTCTCTCATGAACACACTCCAGGTCACCAAACGCACTGTAAACACTCTATACTGAATACACTCCACGTCACCAAACACAGTATAAACACTATCTCCTGAACACTAGCTCAAGATCTCCAAATGCAGTGCAAACACTCTCTCCTGAACCCACTCCAGATCACAAATGCAGTGTGAATGCTCTCGCCTGAACACGCTCCAGATTACCAAATGCAGTGTAAACACTCTCTCCTGAACACACTCCAGATCAGCAAATGCAGTGTAAACACACTCCCCGAACACACTCCAGATCTCCAAACTCAGTGTCAGCACTCTCTCCTGAACAAATTCCAGATCAACAAATGCAGTGTAAATTCTCTCTCCTGATCACGCTCCAGATCTCCAAACGCAGTGTAGAAAACGGTCCTGAACACACTCCAGATCTCCAAACGCAGTGTAAACACTCTCTCCTGAACACACTCCAGATCACCAAATGCAGCGTAAGCACTATCTCCTGAACACTAGCTCAAGATCTCCCAATGCAGTGCAAACACTCTCTCCTGGACCCACTCCAGATCACAAATGCAGTGTGAATGCTCTCGCCTGAACACGCTCCAGATCAGCAAATGCAGTGTAAACACTCTCCCCGAACACACTCCAGATCTCCAAACTCAGTGTCAGCACACTCTCCTGAACAAATTCAGGATCTCCAAATGCAGTGTAAATACTCTCTCCTGATCACACTCCAGAACTACAAACGCAGTGTAGAAATCAGTCCTGAACACACTCCAGATCTCCAAAAGAAGTTTAAACACTCTCTCCTGAACACACTCCAGATCTCCAAAAACAGTGTAAATGCTCTCTCCTGAACACACTCCACATCACCAAATGCAGTGTAAGCACTCTCTCCTGAACACACTCCAGATCACCAAACACAGTGTAAACACTCTCCCCGAACACACTCCAGATTTCCAAACGCAGTGTAAACACTCTCTCCTGAACACAAACGCCAGATCTGCAAATGCCGTGTTAACACTCTCTCCTGAATGCACTCCAGATCTCCAATAGCTGTGTTAACACTCTCTCCTGAACACACTCCAGATCAGCAAATGCAGTGTAAACACTTTACCCGAACACACTCCAGATGTCCAAACTCATTGTAAGCACACTCCCCTGAACAAATTCCCGATCTCCAAATGCAGTGTAAATACTCTCTCCTGATCACACTCCAGATCTCCAAACGCAGAGCAGAAATCAGTCCTGAACACACTCCAGATCTCCAAAAGAAGTTTAAACACTCTCTCCTGAACACACTCCAGATCTCCAAAAACAGTGTAAATGCTCTCTCCTGAAAGCACTCTAGATCACCAAATGCAGTGTAAATGCACTCTCCTGAACACACTCCAGATCACCAAATGCAGTGTAAACACTCCCTCCGAACACACTCCACATCTCCAAATGCACTGTAAACACTCTCTCCTGAACACACTCCAGATCAGCAAATGCAGTGTAAACATTCTCCCCGAACACACTCCAGATCTACAAACTCAGTATCAGTACACTCTCCTACCAAATTCCGGATCTCCAAATGCAGTGTACATACTCTCTCCTGATCACACTCCAGATCTCCAAACGCAGTGTAGAAATCAGTCCTGAATACACTCCAGATCTCCAAAAGAAGTTTAAACACTCTCTCCTGCACACACTCCAGATCTCCAAAAACAGTGTAAATGCTCTCTCCTGAACACACTCCAGATCACCAAATGCAGTGTAAACACTCCCTCCGAACACACTCCACATCTCCAAATGCAGTGTAAACACTCTCTCCTGAACACACTCCAGATCATCAAACGCAGTGAAAACACTCTCTCCTGAACAAACTCAAGATCAGCAAATGCAGTGTAAACACTCTCCCCGAACACACTCCAGATCTCCAAACTCAGTGTAAGCACACTCTCCTGACCAAATTCAGGATCTCCAAATGCAGTGTAAATACTCTCTCCTGATCACATTCCAGATCTCCAAACGCAGTGTAGAAATCTGTCCTGAACACACTCCAGATCTCCAAACGCAGTGTAAACACTCTCTCCTGAACACGCTCCAAATCTCCAAACACAGTGTTAGCACTCTCTCCTGAACACACTCCAGATCACCAAATGCAGCGCAAACACTCTCTCCGAACGCACTCCAGATCTCCAAATGCAGTGTAAACACTCTCTCATGAACACACTCCAGATCACCAAACACACTGTAAACACTCTTTCCCGAACACAGTCCAAATGTCCAAATGAAGTGTAAACACTCTCTCCTGAGAACAAACTCCAGATCTCCAAATGCAGTGTAAAAACTGTCTCCGCAACACACTCCAAATCGCCAAAGGCAGTGTAAATGCTCTCTCCTGAAAACACTCCAGTTAACCAAACTCAGTGGAAACAATTTCTCCCGGACACAAACACCAGATCTCCAAACGCAGTGTAATCACTCTCTCCTGAAAACACTCCAGATCTTCAAATGCAATGTAAACACTCTCTCCTGAAGACAAACTCCATGTCTCCAAACGCAGTGTAAACTCTCTGTCCTGAATACACTCCAGGTCACCAAACTCAGTGTAAACAGTCTCTCATGAACACAATTCCAGATCTCCAAATGCAGTGTAAACACTGTCTCCCGAACACACTCCAGATCACCAAATACAGTGGAAACACTCTCTCCCGAACACAATCCAAATGTCCAAATGCAGTGTAAACACTCTCTCCTGAACACACTCCAGATCTCCAAATGCAGTGTATACTCTCTCTCCTGAACACACTCCAGATCTGCAAACGCAAAGTAAACAGTCTCTCCTGAACACAAACCCCAGATCTACAAATGCCATGTAAACACCCTCTCCTGAACGCACTCCAGATCTCCAAATGCAGTGTAAACACTGTCTCACGAACACACTCCAGATCTCCAAAAACAGTGTAAGTGCTCTCTCCTGAACACACTCTAGATCACCAAATGCAGTGTAAATGCAATCTCCTGAACACACTCCACATCACCAAATGCAGTGGAGAAACTCTCTCCGAACACTCTCCACATCTCCAAATGCACTGCAAACACTCTCTCCTGAACACACTCCAGATCACCAAACACAGTGCAAACGCTCTCTCCTGAACACACTCCAGATCACCAAACACAGTGTAAACACTCTCCCCGAACACACTCCAGATTTCCAAACGCAGTGTAAACACTCTCTCCTGAACACAAACGCCAGATCTACAAATGCCATGTTAACACTCTCTCCTGAACGCACTCCAGATCTCCAATAGCTGTGTTAACACTCTCTCCTGAACACACTCCAGATCAGCAAATGCAGTGTAAACACTTTACCCGAACACACTCCAGATCTCCAAACTCATTGTCAGCACACTCTCCTGAACAAATTCCCGATCTCCAAATGCAGTGTAAATATTCTCTCCTGATCACACTCCAGATCTCCAAACGCAGAGCAGAAATCAGTCCTGAACACACTCCAGATCTCCAAAAGAAGTTTACACACTCTCTCCTGAACACACTCCAGATCTCCAAAAACAGTGTAAATGCTCTCTCCTGAAAGCACTCTAGATCACCAAATGCAGTGTAAATGCACTCTCCTGAACACACTCCAGATCATCAAATGCAGTGTAAACACTCCCTCCGAACACACTCCACATCTCCAAATGCACTGTAAACACTCTCTCCTGAACACACTCAAGATCAGCAAATGCAGTGTAAACACTCTCCCCGAACACACTCCAGATCTCCAAACTCAGTGTCAGCACACTCTCCTGACCAAATTCAGGATCTCCAAATGCAGTGTAAATACTCTCTCCTGATCACACTCCAGATCTACAAACGCAGTGTAGAAATCAGTCCTGAACACACTCCAGATCTCCAAAAGAAGTTTAAACACTCTCTCCTGAACACACTCCAGATCTCCAAAAACAGTGTAAATGCTCTCTCCTGAACACACTCCACATCACCAAATGCAGTGTAAACACTCTCTCCGAACACACTCCTCATCTCCAAATGCAGTGTAAACACTCTCTCCTGAACACACTCCAGATCACCAAACACATTGCAAACGCTCTCTCCTGAACACACTCCAGATCACCAAACGCAGTGTAAACAGTCTCCCCGAACACACTCCAGATCTCCAAACGCAGTGTAAACACTCTCTCCTGAACACAAAAGCCAGATCTACAAATGCCATGTAAACACTCTCTCCTGAACCCACTCCAGATCTCCAATAGCAGTGTTAACACTCTCTCCTCAATACACTCCAGATCTCCAAATGCAGTGTAAACACTCTCTCCGGAACACACTCCATATCTCCAAACGCAGTGCAAACACTCTCTCCGGAACACCCTCCAGATCACCAAACGCAGTGCAAATGCTCTCTGCTGAAAACGCTCCAGATCACCAAACGCAGTGCAAACACTCTCTCCGAATACACTCCAGATCTCCAAACTCAGTGTCAGAACTCTCTCCTGAACAAATTCCAGTTCTCCAAATGCAGTGTAAATTCTCTCTCCTGATCACACTCCAGATCTCCAAACGCAGTGTAGAAAACTGTCCTGAACACACTCCAGATCTCCCAACACAGTGTAAACACTCTCTCCTGAACACACGCCAGATCACCAAATGCAGCGTGAGAACTCTCTCCGAACGCACTCCAGATCTCCAAGTGCAGTGTATACACTCTCTCATGAACACACTCCAGGTCACCAAACGCACTGTAAACACTCTATACTGAATACACTCCACGTCACCAAACACAGTATAAACACTATCTCCTGAACACTAGCTCAAGATCTCCAAATGCAGTGCAAACACTCTCTCCTGAACCCACTCCAGATCACAAATGCAGTGTGAATGCTCTCGCCTGAACACGCTCCAGATTACCAAATGCAGTGTAAACACTCTCTCCTGAACACACTCCAGATCAGCAAATGCAGTGTAAACACACACCCCGAACACACACCAGATCTCCAAACTCAGTGTCAGCACTCTCTCCTGAACAAATTCCAGATCAACAAATGCAGTGTAAATTCTCTCTCCTGATCACGCTCCAGATCTCCAAACGCAGTGTAGAAAACGGTCCTGAACACACTCCAGATCTCCAAACTCAGTGTAAACACTCTCTCCTGAACATGCTCCAAATCTCCAAACACAGTGTAAACACTCTGTCCTGAACACACTCCAGATCACCAAATGCAGCGTAAGCACTATCTCCTGAACACTAGCTCAAGATCTCCCAATGCAGTGCAAACACTCTCTCCTGAACCCACTCCAGAACGCCAAAGGCAGTGTAAATGCTCTCTCCTGAAAACACTCCAGTTCACCAAACTCAGTGGAAACAATTTCTCCCGGACACAAACACCAGATCTCCAAACGCAGTGTAATCACTCTCTCCTGAAAACACTCCAGATCTTCAAATGCAATGTAAACACTCTCTCCTGAAGACAAACTCCATGTCTCCAAACGCAGTGTAAACTCTCTGTCCTGAATACACTCCAGGTCACCAAACTCAGTGCAAACAGTCTCTCATGAACACAATTCCAGATCTCCAAATGCAGTGTAAACACTGTCTCCCGAACACACTCCAGATCACCAAATACAGTGGAAACACTCTCTCCCGAACACAATCCAAATGTCCAAATGCAGTGTAAACACTCTCTCCTGAACACACTCCAGATCTCCAAATGCAGTGTATACTCTCTCTCCTGAACACACTCCAGATCGGCAAACGCAAAGTATACACTCTCTCCTGAACACAAACGCCAGATCTACAAATGCCATGTAAACACTCTCTCCTGAACGCACTCCAGATGTTCAAATGCAGTGCAAACTCTCTATCCTGAATACACTCCAGGTCACCAAACACAGTGTAAACACTCTCTCCTGAACACAAACTACAGATCTCCAAATGCAATGTACACACTGCCTCACGAACACACTCCAAATGTCCAAATGCAGTGTAAACACTCTCTCCTGAACACACTCCAGATCTCCAAATGCAGTGTATACTCTCTCTCCTGAACACACTCCAGATCGGCAAACGCAAAGTATACACTCTCTCCTGAACACAAACGCCAGATCTACAAATGCCATGTAAACACTCTCTCCTGAACGCACTCCAGATGTTCAAATGCAGTGCAAACTCTCTATCCTGAATACACTCCAGGTCACCAAACACAGTGTAAACACTCTCTCCTGAACACAAACTCCAGATCTCCAAATGCAATGTAAACACTGCCTCACGAACACACTCCAAATGTCCAAATGCAGTGTAAACACTCTCTCCTGAACACACTCCAGATCTCCAAATGCAGTGTTATCACTCTCTCCTGAACACACTCCAGATCTCCAAATGCAGTGTATACTCTATCTCCTGAACACACTCCAGATCTCCAAAAACAGTGTAAATGCTCTCTCCTGAACGCACTCTAGATCAGCAAATGCAGTGTAAATGCACTCTCCTGAACACACTCCACATCACCAAATGCAGTGGAGAAACTCTCTCCGAACACTCTCCACATCTCCAAATGCACTGTAAACACTCTCTCCTGAACACACTCCAGATCACCAAACACAGTGCAAACGCTCTCTCCTGAACACACTCCAGATCACCAAACGCAGTGTAAACACTCTCCCCGAACACACTCCAGATTTCCAAACGCAGTGTAAACACTCTCTCCTGAACAAAAACGCCAGATCTACAAATGCCATGTTAACACTCTCTCCTGAACGCACTCCAGATCTCCAATAGCAGTGTTAACACTCTCTCCTGAACACACTCCAGATCAGCAAATGCAGTGTAAACACTTGACCCGAACACACTCCAGATCTCCAAACTCAGTGTCAGCACACTCTCCTAAACAAATTCCAGATCTCCAAATGCAGTGTAAATATTCTCTCCTGATCACACTCCAGATCTCCAAGCGCAGTGTAGAAATCAGTCCTGAACACACTCCAGTTCTCCAAAAGAAGTTTAAGCACTCTCTCCTGAACACACTCCAGATCTCCAAAAACAGTGTAAATGCTCTCTCCTGAAAGCACTCTAGATCACCAAATGCAGTGTAAATGCACTCTCCTGAACACACTCCAGATCACCAAATGCAGTGTAAGCACTCCCTCCGAACAAACTCCACATCTCCAAAAGCACTGTAAACACTCTCTCCTGAACACACTCCAGATCACCAAACACAGTGCAAACGCTCTTTCCTGAACACACTCTAGATCACCAAACGCAGTGTAAACACTCTCCCCGAACAGACTCCAGATCATCAAGCGCAGTGAAAACACTCTCTCCTGAACACACTACAGATCAGCAAATGCAGTGTAAACACTCTCCCCGAACACAATCCAGATCTACAAACTCAGTGTCAGCAAACTCTCCTGACCAAATTCCGGATCTCCAAATGCAGTGTAAATACTCTCTCCTGATCACACTCCAGATCTCCAAACGCAGTGTAGAAATCAGTCCTGAACACACTCCAGTTCTCCAAAAGAAGTTTAAGCACTCTCTCCTGAACACACTCCAGATCTCCAAAAACAGTGTAAATGCTCTCTCCTGAAAGCACTCTAGATCACCAAATGCAGTGTAAATGCACTCTCCTGAACACACTCCAGATCACCAAATGCAGTGTAAGCACTCCCTCCGAACAAACTCCACATCTCCAAAAGCACTGTAAACACTCTCTCCTGAATACACTCCAGATCACCAAATGCAGTGTAAACACTCTCTCCGAACACACTCCACATCTCCAAATGCAGTGTAAACACTCTCTCCTGAACACACTCCAGATCATCAAACGCAGTGAAAACACTCTCTCCTGAACACACTCAAGATCAGCAAATGCAGTGTAAACACACTCCCCGAACACACTCCAGATCTCCAAACTCAGTGTCAGCACACTCTCCTGAACAAATTCCCGATCTCCAAATGCAGTGTAAATACTCAATCCTGATCACACTCCAGATCTCCAAACGCAGTGCAGAAATCAGTCCTGAACACACTCCAGATCTCCAAAAGAAGTTTAAACACTCTCTCCTGAACACACTCCAGATCTCCAAACGCAGTGTAACCACTCTCCCCGGAACGCCCTCCAGATCACCAAACGCAGTGCAAATGCTCTGTGCTGAATACACTCCAGATCACCAAACGCTTTGAAAACACTCTCTCCGAATACACTCCAGATCTCCAAACACAGTGTCAGAACTCTCTCCTGAACAAATTCCAGTTCTCAAAATGCAGTGTAAATTCTCTCTCCTGATCACACTCCGGATCTCCAAACGCAGTGTAGAAAACTGTCCTGAACACACTCGAGATCTCCCAACACAGTGTAAACACTCTCTCCTGAACACACTCCAGATCACCAAATGCAGCGTAAGCACTCTCTCCGAACGCACTTCAGATCTCCAAGTGCAGTGTATACACTCTCTCATGAACACACTCCAGGTCACCAAACGCACTGTAAACACTCTATACTGAATACACTCCACGTCACCAAACACAGTATAAACACTATCTCCTGAACATTAGCTCAAGATCTCCAAATGCAGTGCAAAAACTCTCTCCTGAACCCACTCCAGATCACAAATGCAGTGTGAATGCTCTCGCCTGAACACGCTCCAGATCACCAAATGCAGTGTAAACACTCTCTCCTGAACACACTCCAGTCAGCAAATGCAATGTAAACACACACCCTGAACACACTCCAGATCTCCAAACTCAGTGTCAGCACTCTCTCCTGAACAAATTCCAGAACAACAAATGCAGTGTAAATTCTCTCTCCTGATCACACTCCAGATCTCCAAACGCAGTGTAGAAAACGGTCCTGAACACACTCCAGATCTCCAAACGCAGTAGTAAACACTCTCTCCTGAACACGCTCCAAATCTCCAAACACAGAGTAAACACTCTCTCCTGAACACACTCTATATCACCAAATGCAGCGTAAGCACTATCTCCAGAACACTAGCTCAAGATCTCCAATGCAGTGCAAACACTTTCTCCTGAACCCACTCCAGATCACAAATGCAGTGTGAATGCTCTCGCCTGAACACGCTCCAGGTCACCAAATGCAGTGTAAACACACTCCCCGAACAAATTCCCGATCTCCAAATGCAGTGTAAATACTCTCTCCTGATCACATTCCAGATCTCCAAACGCAGTGTAGAAATCTGCCCTGAACAGACTCCAGATCTCCAAACGCAGTGTAAACACTCTCTCCTGAACATGCTCCAAATCTCCAAACACAGTGTAAACACTCTCTCCTGAACACACTCCAGATCACCAAATGCAGCGTAAACACTCTCTCCGAACGCACTCCAGATCTCCAAATGCAGTGTAAACACTCTCTCATGAACACACTCCAGATCACCAAACACACTGTAAACACTCTTTCCCGAACACAGTCCAAATGTCCAAACGCAGTGTAAACACTCTCTCCTGAGAACAAACTCCAGATCTCCAAATGCACTGTAAAAACTGTCTCCGGAACACACTTCAGATCGCCAAAGGCAGTGTAAATGCTCTCTCCTGAAAACACTCCAGTTCACCAAACTCAGTGGAAACAATTTCTCCCGGACACAAACACCAGATCTCCAAACGCAGTGTAATCACTCTCTCCTGAAAACACTCCAGATCTTCAAATGCAATGTAAACACTCTCTCCTGAAGACAAACTCCATGTCTCCAAACGCAGTGTAAACTCTCTGTCCTGAATACACTCCAGGTCACCAAACTCAGTGCAAACAGTCTCTCATGAACACAATTCCAGATCTCCAAATGCAGTGTAAACACTGTCTCCCGAACACACTCCAGATCACCAAATACAGTGGAAACACTCTCTCCTGAACACACTCCAGATCACCAAACACAGTGCAAACGCTCTCTCCTGAACACACTCCAGATCACCAAACACAGTGTAAACACACTCCCCGAACACACTCCAGATCTCCAAACGCAGTGTAAACACTCTCTCCTGAACACAAACGCCAGATCTACAAATGCCATGTAAACACTCTCTCCTGAACCCAGTCCAGATCTCCAAACGCAGTGTAAACACTCTCTCCGGACACACTCTAGATCTCCAAATGCAGTGTAAACACTCTCTCATGAACGCACTCCAGATCACCAAACACACTGTAAACACTCTTTCCCGAACACAGTCCAAATGTCCAAATGCAGTGTAAACACTCTCTCCTGAGAACAAACTCCAGATCTCCAAATGCAGTGTAAAAACTGTCTCCGGAACACACTCCAGATCACCAAACGCAGTGCAAATGCTCTCTGCTGAATACACTCCAGATCACCAAACGCACTGCAAACACTCTCTCCGAATACACTCCAGATCTCCAAACTCAGTGTCAGAACTCTCTCCTGAACAACTTCCAGTTCTCCAAATGCAGTGTAAATTCTCTCTCCTGATCACACTCCAGATCTCCAAACGCAGTGTAGAAAACTGTCCTGAACACACTCCAGATCTCCAAACGCAGTGTAAACACTCTCTCCTGAACACGCTCCAAATCTCCAAACACAGTGTAAACACTCTCTCCTGAACACACTCCAGATCACCAAATGCAGCGTAAGCACTCTCTCCGAACACACTCCAGATCTCCAAGTGCAGTGTATACACTCTCTCATGAACACACTCCAGGTCACCAAACGCACTGTAAACACTCTATACTGAATACACTCCAGGTCACCAAACACAGTATAAACACTATCTCCTGAACAATAGCTCAAGATCTCCAAATGCAGTGCAAACACTCTCTCCTGAACCCACTCCAGATCACAAATGCAGTGTGAATGCTCTCGCCTGAACACGCTCCAGATCACCAAATGCAGTGTAAACACTCTCTCCTGAACACACTCCAGATCAGCAAATGCAGTGTAAACACTCTCCCCGAACACTCTCCAGATCTCCAAACTCAGTGTCAGCACAATCTCCTGAACAAATTCCCGATCTCCAAAGGCAGTGTAAATAATCTCTCCTGATCACATTCCAGATCTCCAAACGCAGTGTAGAAATCTGTCCTGAACACACTCCAGATCTCCAAACGCAGTGTAAACACTCTCTCCTGAAGACGCTCCAAATCTCCAAACACAGTGTAAGCACTCTCTCCTGAACACACTCCAGATCACCAAATGCAACGTAAAAACTCTCTCCTGAACGCAAACTCCAGATCTCCAAATGCAGTGTAAACACTGTCTCACGTACACACTCCAGATCTCCAAAAAAAGTGTAAGTCCTCTCTCCTGAACTCACTCTAGATCACCAAATGCAGTGTAAATGCACTCTCCTGAACACACTCCACATCACCAAATGCAGTGGAGAAACTCTCTCCGAACACTCTCCACATCTCCAAATGCACTGTAAACACTCTCTCCTGAACACACTCCAGATCTCCAAACACAGTGCAAACGCTCTCTCCTGAACACACTCCAGATCACCAAATGCAGTGTAAACACTCTGTCATGAACACAAACGCCAGATCTACAAATGCCATGTTAACACTCTCTCCTGAACGCACTCCAGATCTCCAATAGCTGTGTTAACACTCTCTCCTGAACAGACTCCAGATCAGCAAACGCAGTGTAAACACTTTACCCGAACACACTCCAGATCTCCAAACTCAGTGTCAGCACACTCTCCTGAACAAATTCCCTATCTCCAAATGCAGTGTAAATACTCTCTCCTGATCACACTCCAGATCTCCAAACGCAGTGTAGAAATCAGTCCTGAACACACTCCAGATCTCCAAAAGAAGTTTAAACACTCTCTCCTGAACAGACTCCAGATCTCCAAAAATAGTGTAAATGCTCTCTCCTGAACTCACTCTAGATCATCAAATGCAGTGTAAATGCATTCTCCTGAACAAACTCCTGATCACCAAATGCAGTGTAAACACTCTCTCCGAACACACTCCACATCTCCAAATGCACTGTAAACACGCTCTCCTGAACACACTCCAGATCACCAAACACAGTGCAAACGCTCTCTACTGAACACACTCCAGATCACCAAACGCAGTGTAAACACTCTCCCCAAACACACTCCAGATCATCAAACGCATTGTAAACACTCTCTCCAGAACACACTCCAGATCAGCAAATGCAGTGTAAACACTCTCCCTGAACACACTCCAGATCTCCAAACTCAGTGTCAGCACACTCTCCTGAACAAAGTCCCGATCTCCAAATGCAGTGTAAATACTCAATCCTGATCACACTCCAGATCTCCAAACGCAGTGCAGAAATCAGTCCTGAACACACTCCAGATCTCCAAAAGAAGTTTAAACACTCTCTCCTGAACACACTCCAGATCTCCAAAAACAGTGTAAATGCTCTCTCCTGAACACACTCCAGATCACCAAATGCAGTGTAAACACTCTCTCCGAGCACACTCCACATCTCCAAATGCAGTGTAAACACTCTCTCCTGAACACACTCCAGATCACCAAACACAGTGCAAACGCTCTCTCCTGAACACACTCCAGATCACCAAACGCAGTGTAAACACACTCCCCGAACACACTCCAGATCTCCAAACGCAGTGTAAACACTCTCTCCTGAACACAAACGCCAGATCTACAAATGCCATGTAACACTCTCTCCTGAACCCAGTCCAGATCTCCAAACGCAGTGTAAACACTCTCTCCGGACACACTCCAGATCTCCAAATGCAGTGTAAACACTCTCTCATGAACGCACTCCAGATCACCAAACACACTGTAAACACTCTTTCCCGAATACAGTCCAAATGTCCAAATGCAGTGTAAACACTCTCTCCTGAGAACAAACTCCAGATCTCCAAATGCAGTGTAAAAACTGTCTCCGGAACACACTCCAGATCACCAAACGCAGTGCAAATGCTCTCTGCTGAATACACTCCAGATCACCAAACGCACTGCAAACACTCTCTCCGAATACACTCCAGATCTCCAAACTCAGTGTCAGAACTCTCTCCTGAACAACTTCCAGTTCTCCAAATGCAGTGTAAATTCTCTCTCCTGATCACACTCCAGATCTCCAAACGCAGTGTAGAAAACTGTCCTGAACACACTCCAGATCTCCAAACGCAGTGTAAACACTCTCTCCTGAACACGCTCCAAATCTCCAAACACAGTGTAAACACTCTCTCCTGAACACACTCCAGATCACCAAATGCAGCGTAAGCACTCTCTCCAAACACACTCCAGATCTCCAAGTGCAGTGTATACACTCTCTCATGAACACACTCCAGGTCACCAAACGCACTGTAAACACTCTATACTGAATACACTCCAGGTTACCAAACACAGTATAAACACTATCTCCTGAACACTAGCTCAAGATCTCCAAATGCAGTGCAAACACTCTCTCCTGAACCCACTCCAGATCACAAATGCAGTGTGAATGCTCTCGCCTGAACACGCTCCAGATCACCAAATGCAGTGTAAACACTCTCTCCTGAACACACTCCAGATCAGCAAATGCAGTGTAAACACTCTCCCCGAACACTCTCCAGATCTCCAAACTCAGTGTCAGCACAATCTCCTGAACAAATTCCCGATCTCCAAAGGCAGTGTAAATAATCTCTCCTGATCACATTCCAGATCTCCAAACGCAGTGTAGAAATCTGTCCTGAACACACTCCAGATCTCCAAACGCAGTGTAAACACTCTCTCCTGAAGACGCTCCAAATCTCCAAACACAGTGTAAGCACTCTCTCCTGAACACACTCCAGATCACCAAATGCAACGTAAAAACTCTCTCCTGAACGCAAACTCCAGATCTCCAAATGCAGTGTAAACACTGTCTCACGAACACACTCCAGATCTCCAAAAAAAGTGTAAGTGCTCTCTCCTGAACTCACTCTAGATCACCAAATGCAGTGTAAATGCACTCTCCTGAACACACTCCACATCACCAAATGCAGTGGAGAAACTCTCTCCGAACACTCTCCACATCTCCAAATGCACTGTAAACACTCTCTCCTGAACACACTCCAGATCTCCAAACACAGTGCAAACGCTCTCTCCTGAACACACTCCAGATCACCAAATGCAGTGTAAACACTCTGTCATGAACACAAACGCCAGATCTACAAATGCCATGTTAACACTCTCTCCTGAACGCACTCCAGATCTCCAATAGCTGTGTTAACACTCTCTCCTGAACAGACTCCAGATCAGCAAACGCAGTGTAAACACTTTACCCGAACACACTCCAGATCTCCAAACTCAGTGTCAGCACACTCTCCTGAACAAATTCCCTATCTCCAAATGCAGTGTAAATACTCTCTCCTGATCACACTCCAGATCTCCAAACGCAGTGTAGAAATCAGTCCTAAACACACTCCAGATCTCCAAAAGAAGTTTAAACACTCTCTCCTGAACAGACTCCAGATCTCCAAAAATAGTGTAAATGCTCTCTCCTGAACTCACTCTAGATCATCAAATGCAGTGTAAATGCATTCTCCTGAACAAACTCCTGATCACCAAATGCAGTGTAAACACTCTCTCCGAACACACTCCACATCTCCAAATGCACTGTAAACACGCTCTCCTGAACACACTCCAGATCACCAAACACAGTGCAAACGCTCTCTACTGAACACACTCCAGATCACCAAACGCAGTGTAAACACTCTCCCCAAACACACTCCAGATCATCAAACGCATTGTAAACACTCTCTCCAGAACACACTCCAGATCAGCAAATGCAGTGTAAACACTCTCCCTGAACACACTCCAGATCTCCAAACTCAGTGTCAGCACACTCTCCTGAACAAATTCCCGATCTCCAAATGCAGTGTAAATACTCAATCCTGATCACACTCCAGATCTCCAAACGCAGTGTAGAAATCAGTCCTGAATACACTCCAGATCTCCAAAAGAAGTTTAAACACTCTCTCCTGAACAGACTCCAGATCTCCAAAAATAGTGTAAATGCTCTCTCCTGAACTCACTCTAGATCATCAAATGCAGTGTAAATGCATTCTCCTGAACAAACTCCTGATCACCAAATGCAGTGTAAACACTCTCTCCGAACACACTCCACATCTCCAAATGCACTGTAAACACGCTCTCCTGAACACACTCCAGATCACCAAACACAGTGCAAACGCTCTCTACTGAACACACTCCAGATCACCAAACGCAGTGTAAACACTCTCCCCAAACACACTCCAGATCATCAAACGCATTGTAAACACTCTCTCCAGAACACACTCCAGATCAGCAAATGCAGTGTAAACACTCTCCCTGAACACACTCCAGATCTCCAAACTCAGTGTCAGCACACTCTCCTGAACAAATTCCCGATCTCCAAATGCAGTGTAAATACTCTCTCCTGAACGCACTCCAGATCTCCAATAGCTGTGTTAACACTCTCTCCTGAACAGACTCCAGATCAGCAAACGCAGTGTAAACACTTTACCCGAACACACTCCAGATCTCCAAACTCAGTGTCAGCACACTCTCCTGAACAAATTCCCTATCTCCAAATGCAGTGTAAATACTCTCTCCTGATCACACTCCAGATCTCCAAACGCAGTGTAGAAATCAGTCCTAAACACACTCCAGATCTCCAAAAGAAGTTTAAACACTCTCTCCTGAACAGACTCCAGATCTCCAAAAATAGTGTAAATGCTCTCTCCTGAACTCACTCTAGATCATCAAATGCAGTGTAAATGCATTCTCCTGAACAAACTCCTGATCACCAAATGCAGTGTAAACACTCTCTCCGAACACACTCCACATCTCCAAATGCACTGTAAACACGCTCTCCTGAACACACTCCAGATCACCAAACACAGTGCAAACGCTCTCTACTGAACACACTCCAGATCACCAAACGCAGTGTAAACACTCTCCCCAAACACACTCCAGATCATCAAACGCATTGTAAACACTCTCTCCAGAACACACTCCAGATCAGCAAATGCAGTGTAAACACTCTCCCTGAACACACTCCAGATCTCCAAACTCAGTGTCAGCACACTCTCCTGAACAAATTCCCGATCTCCAAATGCAGTGTAAATACTCAATCCTGATCACACTCCAGATCTCCAAACGCAGTGTAGAAATCAGTCCTGAATACACTCCAGATCTCCAAAAGAAGTTTAAACACTCTCTCCTGAACACACTCCAGATCTCCAAAAACAGTGTAAATGCTCTCTTCTGAACACACTCCAGATCACCAAATGCAGTGTAAACAATCTCTCCGAACACACTCCACATCTCCAAATGCAGTGTAAACACTCTCTCCTGAACACACTCCAGATCACCAAATGCAGTGTAAACACACTCCCCGAACACACTCCAGATCTCCAAACGCAGTGTAAACACTCTCTCCTGAACACAAACGCCAGATCTACAAATGCCATGTAAACACTCTCTCCTGAACCCACTCCAGATCTCCAATAGCAGTGTTAACACTCTCTCCTCAATACACTCCAGATCTCCAAATGCAGTGTAAACACTCTGTCCTGAACACACCACAGATCTCCAAACGCAGTGTAAACACTCTCTCCGGAACACACTCCAGATCACCAAATGCAGTGCAAATGCTCTCTGCTGAATACACTCCAGATCAGCAAATGCAGTGCAAACACTCTCTCCGAATACACTGCAGATCTCCAAACTCAGTGTCAGAACTCTCTCCTGAACAAATTCCAGTTCTCCAAATGCAGTGTAAATTCTCTCTCCTGATCACACTCCAGATCTCCAAACGGAGCGTAGAAAACTGTCCTGAACACACTCCAGATCTCCCAACACAGTGTAAACACTCTCTCCTGAAAACACTCCAGATCACCAAATGCAGCGTAAGCACTCTCTCCGAACGCACTCCAGATCTCCAAGTGCAGTGTATACACTCTCTCCTGAACACACTCCAGATCACCAAACACAGTGCAAACGCTCTCTCCTGAACACACTCCAGATCACCAAACACAGTGTAAACACTCTCCCCGAACACACTCCAGATTTCCAAACGCAGTGTAAACACTCTCTCCTGAACACAAACGCCAGATCTACAAATGCCATGTTAACACTCTCTCCTGAACGCACTCCAGATCTCCAATAGCTGTGTTAACACTCTCTCCTGAACACACTCCAGATCAGCAAATGCAGTGTAAACACTTTACCCGAACACACTCCAGATCTCCAAACTCATTGTCAGCACACTCTCCTGAACAAATTCCCGATCTCCAAATGCAGTGTAAATATTCTCTCCTGATCACACTCCAGATCTCCAAACGCAGAGCAGAAATCAGTCCTGAACACACTCCAGATCTCCAAAAGAAGTTTACACACTCTCTCCTGAACACACTCCAGATCTCCAAAAACAGTGTAAATGCTCTCTCCTGAAAGCACTCTAGATCACCAAATGCAGTGTAAATGCACTCTCCTGAACACACTCCAGATCACCAAATGCAGTGTAAACACACCCTCCGAACACACTCCACATCTCCAAATGCACTGCAAACACTCTCTCCTGAACACACTCAAGATCAGCAAATGCAGTGTAAACACTCTCCCCGAACACACTCCAGATCTCCAAACTCAGTGTCAGCACACTCTCCTGACCAAATTCAGGATCTCCAAATGCAGTGTAAATACTCTCTCCTGATCACACTCCAGATCTACAAACGCAGTGTAGAAATCAGTCCTGAACACACTCCAGATCTCCAAAAGAAGTTTAAACACTCTGTCCTGAACACACTCCAGATCTCCAAAAACAGTGTAAATGCTCTCTCCTGAACACACTCCACATCTCCAAATGCAGTGTAAACACTCTCTCCTGAACACACTCCAGATCACCAAACACATTGCAAACGCTCTCTCCTGAACACACTCCAGATCACCAAACGCAGTGTAAACAGTCTCCCCGAACACACTCCAGATCTCCAAACGCAGTGTAAACACTCTCTCCTGAACACAAAAGCCAGATCTACAAATGCCATGTAAACACTCTCTCCTGAACCCACTCCAGATCTCCAATAGCAGTGTTAACACTCTCTCCTCAATACACTCCAGATCTCCAAATGCAGTGTAAACACTCTCTCCGGAACACACTCCATATCTCCAAACGCAGTGCAAACACTCTCTCCGGAACACCCTCCAGATCACCAAACGCAGTGCAAATGCTCTCTGCTGAAAACGCTCCAGATCACCAAACGCAGTGCAAACACTCTCTCCGAATACACTCCAGATCTCCAAACTCAGTGTCAGAACTCTCTCCTGAACAAATTCCAGTTCTCCAAATGCAGTGTAAATTCTCTCTCCTGATCACACTCCAGATCTCCAAACGCAGTGTAGAAAACTGTCCTGAACACACTCCAGATCTCCCAACACAGTGTAAACACTCTCTCCTGAACACACGCCAGATCACCAAATGCAGCGTGAGAACTCTCTCCGAACGCACTCCAGATCTCCAAGTGCAGTGTATACACTCTCTCATGAACACACTCCTTGTCACCAAACGCACTGTAAACACTCTATACTGAATACACTCCACGTCACCAAACACAGTATAAACACTATCTCCTGAACACTAGCTCAAGATCTCCAAATGCAGTGCAAACACTCTCTCCTGAACCCACTCCAGATCACAAATGCAGTGTGAATGCTCTCGCCTGAACACGCTCCAGATTACCAAATGCAGTGTAAACACTCTCTCCTGAACACACTCCAGATCAGCAAATGCAGTGTAAACACACACCCCGAACACACACCAGATCTCCAAACTCAGTGTCAGCACTCTCTCCTGAACAAATTCCAGATCAACAAATGCAGTGTAAATTCTCTCTCCTGATCACGCTCCAGATCTCCAAACGCAGTGTAGAAAACGGTCCTGAACACACTCCAGATCTCCAAACGCAGTGTAAACACTCTCTCCTGAACATGCTCCAAATCTCCAAACACAGTGTAAACACTCTGTCCTGAACACACTCCAGATCACCAAATGCAGTGTAAGCACTATCTCCTGAACACTAGCTCAAGATCTCCCAATGCAGTGCAAACACTCTCTCCTGAACCCACTCCAGAACGCCAAAGGCAGTGTAAATGCTCTCTCCTGAAAACACTCCAGTTCGCCAAACTCAGTGGAAACAATTTCTCCCGGACACAAACACCAGATCTCCAAACGCAGTGTAATCACTCTCTCCTGAAAACACTCCAGATCTTCAAATGCAATGTAAACACTCTCTCCTGAAGACAAACTCCATGTCTCCAAACGCAGTGTAAACTCTCTGTCCTGAATACACTCCAGGTCACCAAACTCAGTGCAAACAGTCTCTCATGAACACAATTCCAGATCTCCAAATGCAGTGTAAACACTGTCTCCCGAACACACTCCAGATCACCAAATACAGTGGAAACACTCTCTCCCGAACACAATCCAAATGTCCAAATGCAGTGTAAACACTCTCTCCTGAACACACTCCAGATCTCCAAATGCAGTGTATACTCTCTCTCCTGAACACACTCCAGATCGGCAAACGCAAAGTATACACTCTCTCCTGAACACAAACGCCAGATCTACAAATGCCATGTAAACACTCTCTCCTGAACGCACTCCAGATGTTCAAATGCAGTGCAAACTCTCTATCCTGAATACACTCCAGGTCACCAAACACAGTGTAAACACTCTCTCCTGAACACAAACTCCAGATCTCCAAATGCAATGTAAACACTGCCTCACGAACACACTCCAAATGTCCAAATGCAGTGTAAACACTCTCTCCTGAACACACTCCAGATCTCCAAATGCAGTGTATACTCTATCTCCTGAACACACTCCAGATCTCCAAAAACAGTGTAAATGCTCTCTCCTGAACGCACTCTAGATCAGCAAATGCAGTGTAAATGCACTCTCCTGAACACACTCCACATCACCAAATGCAGTGGAGAAACTCTCTCCGAACACTCTCCACATCTCCAAATGCACTGTAAACACTCTCTCCTGAACACACTCCAGATCACCAAACACAGTGCAAACGCTCTCTCCTGAACACACTCCAGATCACCAAACGCAGTGTAAACACTCTCCCCGAACACACTCCAGATTTCCAAACGCAGTGTAAACACTCTCTCCTGAACAAAAACGCCAGATCTACAAATGCCATGTTAACACTCTCTCCTGAACGCACTCCAGATCTCCAATAGCAGTGTTAACACTCTCTCCTGAACACACTCCAGATCAGCAAATGCAGTGTAAACACTTGACCTGAACACACTCCAGATCTCCAAACTCAGTGTCAGCACACTCTCCTAAACAAATTCCCGATCTCCAAATGCAGTGTAAATATTCTCTCCTGATCACACTCCAGATCTCCAAACGCAGTGTAGAAATCAGTCCTGAACACACTCCAGATCTCCAAAAGAAGTTTAAGCACTCTCTCCTGAACACACTCCAGATCTCCAAAAACAGTGTAAATGCTCTCTCATGAAAGCACTCTAGATCACCAAATGCAGTGTAAATGCACTCTCCTGAACACACTCCAGATCACCAAATGCAGTGTAAGCACTCCCTCCGAACAAACTCCACATCTCCAAAAGCACTGTAAACACTCTCTCCTGAACACACTCCAGATCACCAAACACAGTGCAAACGCTCTTTCCTGAACACACTCCAGATCACCAAACGCAGTGTAAACACTCTCCCCGAACAGACTCCAGATCATCAAGCGCAGTGAAAACACTCTCACCTGAACACACTACAGATCAGCAAATGCAGTGTAAACACTCTCCCCGAACACAATCCAGATCTACAAACTCAGTGTCAGCACACTCTCCTGACCAAATTCCGGATCTCCAAATGCAGTGTAAATACTCTCTCCTGATCACACTCCAGATCTCCAAACGCAGTGTAGAAATCAGTCCTGAACACACTCTAGATCTCCAAAAGAAGTTTAAACACTCTCTCCTGCACACACTCCAGATCTCCAAAAACAGTGTAAATGCTGTCTCCTGAACACACTCCAGATCACCAAATGCAGTGTAAACACTCTCTCCGAACACACTCCACATCTCCAAATGCAGTGTAAACACTCTCTCCTGAACACACTCCAGATCATCAAACGCTGTGAAAACACTCTCTCCTGAACACACTCAAGATCAGCAAATGCAGTGTAAACACACTCCCCGAACACACTCCAGATCTCCAAACTCAGTGTCAGCACACTCTCCTGAACAAATTCCCGATCTCCAAATGCAGTGTAAATACTCAATCCTGATCACACTCCAGATCTCCAAACGCAGTGCAGAAATCAGTCCTGAACACACTCCAGATCTCCAAAAGAAGTTTAAACACTCTCTCCTGAACACACTCCAGATCTCCAAAAACAGTGTAAATGCTCTCTCCTGAACACACTCCAGATCACCAAATGCAGTGTAAACACTCTCTCCGAGCACACTCCACATCTCCAAATGCAGTGTAAACACTCTCTCCTGAACACACTCCAGATCACCAAACACAGTGCAAACGCTCTCTCCTGAACACACTCCAGATCACCAAACGCAGTGTAAACACACTCCCCGAACACACTCCAGATCTCCAAACGCATTGTAAACACTCTCTCCTGAACACAAACGCCAGACCTACAAATGCCATGTAACACTCTCTCCTGAACCCAGTCCAGATCTCCAAACGCAGTGTAAACACTCTCTCCGGACACACTCCAGATCTCCAAATGCAGTGTAAACACTCTCTCATGAACGCACTCCAGATCACCAAACACACTGTAAACACTCTTTCCCGAACACAGTCCAAATGTCCAAATGCAGTGTAAACACTCTCTCCTGAGAACAAACTCCAGATCTCCAAATGCAGTGTAAAAACTGTCTCCGGAACACACTCCAGATCACCAAACGCAGTGCAAATGCTCTCTGCTGAATACACTCCAGATCACCAAACGCACTGCAAACACTCTCTCCGAATACACTCCAGATCTCCAAACTCAGTGTCAGAACTCTCTCCTGAACAACTTCCAGTTCTCCAAATGCAGTGTAAATTCTCTCTCCTGATCACACTCCAGATCTCCAAACGCAGTGTAGAAAACTGTCCTGAACACACTCCAGATCTCCAAGCGCAGTGTAAACACTCTCTCCTGAACACGCTCCAAATCTCCAAACACAGTGTAAACACTCTCTCCTGAACACACTCCAGATCACCAAATGCAGCGTAAGCACTCTCTCCGAACACACTCCAGATCTCCAAGTGCAGTGTATACACTCTCTCATGAACACACTCCAGGTCACCAAACGCACTGTAAACACTCTATACTGAATACACTCCAGGTCACCAAACACAGTATAAACACTATCTCCTGAACACTAGCTCAAGATCTCCAAATGCAGTGCAAACACTCTCTCCTGAACCCACTCCAGATCACAAATGCAGTGTGAATGCTCTCGCCTGAACACGCTCCAGATCACCAAATGCAGTGTAAACACTCTCTCCTGAACACACTCCAGATCAGCAATGCAGTGTAAACACTCTCCCCGAACACTCTCCAGATCTCCAAACTCAGTGTCAGCACAATCTCCTGAACAAATTCCCGATCTCCAAAGGCAGTGTAAATAATCTCTCCTGATCACATTCCAGATCTCCAAACGCAGTGTAGAAATCTGTCCTGAACACACTCCAGATCTTCAAACGCAGTGTAAACACTCTCTCCTGAAGACGCTCCAAATCTCCAAACACAGTGTAAGCACTCTCTCCTGAACACACTCCAGATCACAAATGCAGTGTGAATGCTCTCGCCTGAACACGCTCCAGATTACCAAACGCAGTGTAAACACTCTCTCCTGAACAAAAACGCCAGATCTACAAATGCCATGTTAACACTCTCTCCTGAACGCTCTCCAGATCTCCAATAGCAGTGTTAACACTCTCTCCTGAACACACTCCAGATCAGCAAATGCAGTGTAAACACTTGACCCGAACACACTCCAGATCTCCAAACTCAGTGTCAGCACACTCTCCTAAACAAATTCCCGATCTCCAAATGCAGTGTAAATATTCTCTCCTGATCACACTCCAGATCTCCAAACGCAGTGTAGAAATCAGTCCTGAACACACTCCAGATCTCCAAAAGAAGTTTAAGCACTCTCTCCTGAACACACTCCAGATCTCCAAAAACAGTGTAAATGCTCTCTCCTGAAAGCACTCTAGATCACCAAATGCAGTGTAAATGCACTCTCCTGAACACACTCCAGATCACCAAATGCAGTGTAAGCACTCCCTCCGAACAAACTCCACATCTCCAAAAGCACTGTAAACACTCTCTCCTGAACACACTCCAGATCACCAAACACAGTGCAAACGCTCCTTCCTGAACACACTCTAGATCACCAAACGCAGTGTAAACACTCTCCCCGAACAGACTCCAGATCATCAAGCGCAGTGAAAACACTCTCTCCTGAACACACTACAGATCAGCAAATGCAGTGTAAACACTCTCCCCGAACACAATCCAGATCTACAAACTCAGTGTCAGCACACTCTCCTGACCAAATTCCGGATCTCCAAATGCAGTGTAAATACTCTCTCCTGATCACACTCCAGATCTCCAAACGCAGTGTAGAAATCAGTCCTGAACACACTCTAGATCTCCAAAAGAAGTTTAAACACTCTCTCCTGCACACACTCCAGATCTCCAAAAACAGTGTAAATGCTGTCTCCTGAACACACTCCAGATCACCAAATGCAGTGTAAACACTCTCTCCGAACACACTCCACATCTCCAAATGCAGTGTAAACACTCTCTCCTGAACACACTCCAGATCATCAAACGCAGTGAAAACACTCTCTCCTGAACACACTCAAGATCAGCAAATGCAGTGTAAACACACTCCCCGAACACACTCCAGATCTCCAAACTCAGTGTCAACACACTCTCCTGAACAAATTCCCGATCTCCAAATGCAGTGTAAATACTCAATCCTGATCACACTCCAGATCTCCAAACGCAGTGCAGAAATCAGTCCTGAACACACTCCAGATCTCCAAAAGAAGTTTAAACACTCTCTCCTGAACACACTACAGATCTCCAAAAACAGTGTAAATGCTCTCTCCTGAACACACTCCAGATCACCAAATGCAGTGTAAACACTCTCTCCTGAACACACTCCAGATCTCCAAATGCAGTGTTATCACTCTCTCCTGAACACACTCCAGATCTCCAAATGCAGTGTATACTCTATCTCCTGAACACACTCCAGATCTCCAAAAACAGTGTAAATGCTCTCTCCTGAACGCACTCTAGATCAGCAAATGCAGTGTAAATGCACTCTCCTGAACACACTCCACATCACCAAATGCAGTGGAGAAACTCTCTCCGAACACTCTCCACATCTCCAAATGCACTGTAAACACTCTCTCCTGAACACACTCCAGATCACCAAACACAGTGCAAACGCTCTCTCCTGAACACACTCCAGATCACCAAACGCAGTGTAAACACTCTCCCCGAACACACTCCAGATTTCCAAACGCAGTGTAAACACTCTCTCCTGAACAAAAACGCCAGATCTACAAATGCCATGTTAACACTCTCTCCTGAACGCACTCCAGATCTCCAATAGCAGTGTTAACACTCTCTCCTGAACACACTCCAGATCAGCAAATGCAGTGTAAACACTTGACCCGAACACACTCCAGATCTCCAAACTCAGTGTCAGCACACTCTCCTAAACAAATTCCCGATCTCCAAATGCAGTGTAAATATTCTCTCCTGATCACACTCCAGATCTCCAAACGCAGTGTAGAAATCAGTCCTGAACACACTCCAGATCTCCAAAAGAAGTTTAAGCACTCTCTCCTGAACACACTCCAGATCTCCAAAAACAGTGTAAATGCTCTCTCCTGAAAGCACTCTAGATCACCAAATGCAGTGTAAATGCACTCTCCTGAACACACTCCAGATCACCAAATGCAGTGTAAGCACTCCCTCCGAACAAACTCCACATCTCCAAAAGCACTGTAAACACTCTCTCCTGAACACACTCCAGATCACCAAACACAGTGCAAACGCTCTTTCCTGAACACACTCTAGATCACCAAACGCAGTGTAAACACTCTCCCCGAACAGACTCCAGATCATCAAGCGCAGTGAAAACACTCTCTCCTGAACACACTACAGATCAGCAAATGCAGTGTAAACACTCTCCCCGAACACAATCCAGATCTACAAACTCAGTGTCAGCACACTCTCCTGACCAAATTCCGGATCTCCAAATGCAGTGTAAATACTCTCTCCTGATCACACTCCAGATCTCCAAACGTAGTGTAGAAATCAGTCCTGAACACACTCTAGATCTCCAAAAGAAGTTTAAACACTCTCTCCTGCACACACTCCAGATCTCCAAAAACAGTGTAAATGCTGTCTCCTGAACACACTCCAGATCACCAAATGCAGTGTAAACACTCTCTCCGAACACACTCCACATCTCCAAATGCAGTGTAAACACTCTCTCCTGAACACACTCCAGATCATCAAACGCAGTGAAAACACTCTCTCCTGAACACACTCAAGATCAGCAAATGCAGTGTAAACACACTCCCCGAACACACTCCAGATCTCCAAACTCAGTGTCAGCACACTCTCCTGAACAAATTCCCGATCTCCAAATGCAGTGTAAATACTCAATCCTGATCACACTCCAGATCTCCAAACGCAGTGCAGAAATCAGTCCTGAACACACTCCAGATCTCCAAAAGAAGTTTAAACACTCTCTCCTGAACACACTCCAGATCTCCAAAAACAGTGTAAATGCTCTCTCCTGAACACACTCCAGATCACCAAATGCAGTGTAAACACTCTCTCCTGAACACACTCCAGATCTCCAAATGCAGTGTTATCACTCTCTCCTGAACACACTCCAGATCTCCAAATGCAGTGTAAACACTCTCTCCTGAACACACTCCAGATCTCCAAATGCAGTGTTATCACTCTCTCCTGAACACACTCCAGATCTCCAAATGCAGTGTATACTCTATCTCCTGAACACACTCCAGATCTCCAAAAACAGTGTAAATGCTCTCTCCTGAACACACTCCAGATCACCAAATGCAGTGTAAACACTCTCTCCTGAACACACTCCAGATCTCCAAATGCAGTGTTATCACTCTCTCCTGAACACACTCCAGATCACCAAATGCAGTGTAAACACTCTCTCCTGAACACACTCCAGATCTCCAAATGCAGTGTTATCACTCTCTCCTGAACACACTCCAGATCTCCAAATGCAGTGTATACTCTATCTCCTGAACACACTCCAGATCTCCAAAAACAGTGTAAATGCTCTCTCCTGAACGCACTCTAGATCAGCAAATGCAGTGTAAATGCACTCTCCTGAACACACTCCACATCACCAAATGCAGTGGAGAAACTCTCTCCGAACACTCTCCACATCTCCAAATGCACTGTAAACACTCTCTCCTGAACACACTCCAGATCACCAAACACAGTGCAAACGCTCTCTCCTGAACACACTCCAGATCACCAAACGCAGTGTAAACACTCTCCCCGAACACACTCCAGATTTCCAAACGCAGTGTAAACACTCTCTCCTGAACAAAAACGCCAGATCTACAAATGCCATGTTAACACTCTCTCCTGAACGCACTCCAGATCTCCAATAGCAGTGTTAACACTCTCTCCTGAACACACTCCAGATCAGCAAATGCAGTGTAAACACTTGACCCGAACACACTCCAGATCTCCAAACTCAGTGTCAGCACACTCTCCTAAACAAATTCCCGATCTCCAAATGCAGTGTAAATATTCTCTCCTGATCACACTCCAGATCTCCAAACGCAGTGTAGAAATCAGTCCTGAACACACTCCAGATCTCCAAAAGAAGTTTAAGCACTCTCTCCTGAACACACTCCAGATCTCCAAAAACAGTGTAAATGCTCTCTCCTGAAAGCACTCTAGATCACCAAATGCAGTGTAAATGCACTCTCCTGAACACACTCCAGATCACCAAATGCAGTGTAAGCACTCCCTCCGAACAAACTCCACATCTCCAAAAGCACTGTAAACACTCTCTCCTGAACACACTCCAGATCACCAAACACAGTGCAAACGCTCTTTCCTGAACACACTCTAGATCACCAAACGCAGTGTAAACACTCTCCCCGAACAGACTCCAGATCATCAAGCGCAGTGAAAACACTCTCTCCTGAACACACTACAGATCAGCAAATGCAGTGTAAACACTCTCCCCGAACACAATCCAGATCTACAAACTCAGTGTCAGCACACTCTCCTGACCAAATTCCGGATCTCCAAATGCAGTGTAAATACTCTCTCCTGATCACACTCCAGATCTCCAAACGTAGTGTAGAAATCAGTCCTGAACACACTCTAGATCTCCAAAAGAAGTTTAAACACTCTCTCCTGCACACACTCCAGATCTCCAAAAACAGTGTAAATGCTGTCTCCTGAACACACTCCAGATCACCAAATGCAGTGTAAACACTCTCTCCGAACACACTCCACATCTCCAAATGCAGTGTAAACACTCTCTCCTGAACACACTCCAGATCATCAAACGCAGTGAAAACACTCTCTCCTGAACACACTCAAGATCAGCAAATGCAGTGTAAACACACTCCCCGAACACACTCCAGATCTCCAAACTCAGTGTCAGCACACTCTCCTGAACAAATTCCCGATCTCCAAATGCAGTGTAAATACTCAATCCTGATCACACTCCAGATCTCCAAACGCAGTGCAGAAATCAGTCCTGAACACACTCCAGATCTCCAAAAGAAGTTTAAACACTCTCTCCTGAACACACTCCAGATCTCCAAAAACAGTGTAAATGCTCTCTCCTGAACACACTCCAGATCACCAAATGCAGTGTAAACACTCTCTCCGAGCACACTCCACATCTCCAAATGCAGTGTAAACACTCTCTCCTGAACACACTCCAGATCACCAAACACAGTGCAAACGCTCTCTCCTGAACACACTCCAGATCACCAAACGCAGTGTAAACACACTCCCCGAACACACTCCAGATCTCCAAACGCATTGTAAACACTCTCTCCTGAACACAAACGCCAGACCTACAAATGCCATGTAACACTCTCTCCTGAACCCTGTCCAGATCATCAAACGCAGTGAAAACACTCTCTCCTGAACACACTCAAGATCAGCAAATGCAGTGTAAACACACTCCCCGAACACACTCCAGATCTCCAAACTCAGTGTCAGCACACTCTCCTGAACAAATTCCCGATCTCCAAATGCAGTGTAAATACTCAATCCTGATCACACTCCAGATCTCCAAACGCAGTGCAGAAATCAGTCCTGAACACACTCCAGATCTCCAAAAGAAGTTTAAACACTCTCTCCTGAACACACTCCAGATCTCCAAAAACAGTGTAAATGCTCTCTCCTGAACACACTCCAGATCACCAAATGCAGTGTAAACACTCTCTCCGAGCACACTCCACATCTCCAAATGCAGTGTAAACACTCTCTCCTGAACACACTCCAGATCACCAAACACAGTGCAAACGCTCTCTCCTGAACACACTCCAGATCACCAAACGCAGTGTAAACACACTCCCCGAACACACTCCAGATCTCCAAACGCATTGTAAACACTCTCTCCTGAACACAAACGCCAGACCTACAAATGCCATGTAACACTCTCTCCTGAACCCAGTCCAGATCTCCAAACGCAGTGTAAACACTCTCTCCGGACACACTCCAGATCTCCAAATGCAGTGTAAACACTCTCTCATGAACGCACTCCAGATCACCAAACACACTGTAAACACTCTTTCCCGAACACAGTCCAAATGTCCAAATGCAGTGTAAACACTCTCTCCTGAGAACAAACTCCAGATCTCCAAATGCAGTGTAAAAACTGTCTCCGGAACACACTCCAGATCACCAAACGCAGTGCAAATGCTCTCTGCTGAATACACTCCAGATCACCAAACGCACTGCAAACACTCTCTCCGAATACACTCCAGATCTCCAAACTCAGTGTCAGAACTCTCTCCTGAACAACTTCCAGTTCTCCAAATGCAGTGTAAATTCTCTCTCCTGATCACACTCCAGATCTCCAAACGCAGTGTAGAAAACTGTCCTGAACACACTCCAGATCTCCAAACGCAGTGTAAACACTCTCTCCTGAACACGCTCCAAATCTCCAAACACAGTGTAAACACTCTCTCCTGAACACACTCCAGATCACCAAATGCAGCGTAAGCACTCTCTCCGAACACACTCCAGATCTCCAAGTGCAGTGTATACACTCTCTCATGAACACACTCCAGGTCACCAAACGCACTGTAAACACTCTATACTGAATACACTCCAGATCACCAAACACAGTATAAACACTATCTCCTGAACACTAGCTCAAGATCTCCAAATGCAGTGCAAACACTCTCTCCTGAACCCACTCCAGATCACAAAGGCAGTGTGAATGCTCTCGCCTGAACACGCTCCAGATCACCAAATGCAGTGTAAACACTCTCTCCTGAACACACTCCAGATCAGCAAATGCAGTGTAAACACTCTCCCCGAACACTCTCCAGATCTCCAAACTCAGTGTCAGCACAATCTCCTGAACAAATTCCCGATCTCCAAAGGCAGTGTAAATAATCTCTCCTGATCACATTCCAGATCTCCAAACGCAGTGTAGAAATCTGTCCTGAACACACTCCAGATCTCCAAACGCAGTGTAAACACTCTCTCCTGAAGACGCTCCAAATCTCCAAACACAGTGTAAGCACTCTCTCCTGAACACACTCCAGATCACCAAATGCAACGTAAAAACTCTCTCCTGAACGCAAACTCCAGATCTCCAAATGCAGTGTAAACACTGTCTCACGAACACACTCCAGATCTCCAAAAAAAGTGTAAGTGCTCTCTCCTGAACTCACTCTAGATCACCAAATGCAGTGTAAATGCACTCTCCTGAACACACTCCACATCACCAAATGCACTGTAAACACTCTCTCCTGAACACACTCCAGATCTCCAAACACAGTGCAAACGCTCTCTCCTGAACACACTCCAGATCACCAAATGCAGTGTAAACACTCTGTCATGAACACAAACGCCAGATCTACAAATGCCATGTTAACACTCTCTCCTGAACGCACTCCAGATCTCCAATAGCTGTGTTAACACTCTCTCCTGAACAGACTCCAGATCAGCAAACGCAGTGTAAACACTTTACCCGAACACACTCCAGATCTCCAAACTCAGTGTCAGCACACTCTCCTGAACAAATTCCCTATCTCCAAATGCAGTGTAAATACTCTCTCCTGATCACACTCCAGATCTCCAAACGCAGTGTAGAAATCAGTCCTAAACACACTCCAGATCTCCAAAAGAAGTTTAAACACTCTCTCCTGAACAGACTCCAGATCTCCAAAAATAGTGTAAATGCTCTCTCCTGAACTCACTCTAGATCATCAAATGCAGTGTAAATGCATTCTCCTGAACAAACTCCTGATCACCAAATGCAGTGTAAACACTCTCTCCGAACACACTCCACATCTCCAAATGCACTGTAAACACGCTCTCCTGAACACACTCCAGATCACCAAACACAGTGCAAACGCTCTCTACTGAACACACTCCAGATCACCAAACGCAGTGTAAACACTCTCCCCAAACACACTCCAGATCATCAAACGCATTGTAAACACTCTCTCCAGAACACACTCCAGATCAGCAAATGCAGTGTAAACACTCTCCCTGAACACACTCCAGATCTCCAAACTCAGTGTCAGCACACTCTCCTGAACAAATTCCCGATCTCCAAATGCAGTGTAAATACTCAATCCTGCTCACACTCCAGATCTCCAAACGCAGTGTAGAAATCAGTCCTGAATACACTCCAGATCTCCAAAAGAAGTTTAAACACTCTCTCCTGAACACACTCCAGATCTCCAAAAACAGTGTAAATGCTCTCTTCTGAACACACTCCAGATCACCAAATGCAGTGTAAACAATCTCTCCGAACACACTCCACATCTCCAAATGCAGTGTAAACACTCTCTCCTGAACACATTCCAGATCACCAAATGCAGTGTAAACACACTCCCCGAACACACTCCAGATCTCCAAACGCAGTGTAAACACTCTCTCCTGAACACAAACGCCAGATCTACAAATGCCATGTAAACACTCTCTCCTGAACCCACTCCAGATCTCCAATAGCAGTGTTAACACTCTCTCCTCAATACACTCCAGATCTCCAAATGCAGTGTAAACACTCTCTCCTGAACACACCACAGATCTCCAAACGCAGTGTAAACACTCTCTCCGGAACACACTCCAGATCACCAAATGCAGTGCAAATGCTCTCTGCTGAATACACTCCAGATCAGCAAATGCAGTGCAAACACTCTCTCCGAATACACTGCAGATCTCCAAACTCAGTGTCAGAACTCTCTGCTGAACAAATTCCAGTTCTCCAAATGCAGTGTAAATTCTCTCTCCTGATCACACTCCAGATCTCCAAACGGAGCGTAGAAAACTGTCCTGAACACACTCCAGATCTCCCAACACAGTGTAAACACTCTCTCCTGAAAACACTCCAGATCACCAAATGCAGCGTAAGCACTCTCTCCGAACGCACTCCAGATCTCCAAGTGCAGTGTATACACTCTCTCCTGAACACACTCCAGATCACCAAACACAGTGCAAACGCTCTCTCCTGAACACACTCCAGATCACCAAACACAGTGTAAACACTCTCCCCGAACACACTCCAGATTTCCAAACGCAGTGTAAACACTCTCTCCTGAACACAAACGCCAGATCTACAAATGCCATGTTAACACTCTCTCCTGAACGCACTCCAGATCTCCAATAGCTGTGTTAACACTCTCTCCTGAACACACTCCAGATCAGCAAATGCAGTGTAAACACTTTACCCGAACACACTCCAGATCTCCAAACTCATTGTCAGCACACTCTCCTGAACAAATTCCCGATCTCCAAATGCAGTGTAAATATTCTCTCCTGATCACACTCCAGATCTCCAAACGCAGAGCAGAAATCAGCCCTGAACACACTCCAGATCTCCAAAAGAAGTTTACACACTCTCTCCTGAACACACTCCAGATCTCCAAAAACAGTGTAAATGCTCTCTCCTGAAAGCACTCTAGATCACCAAATGCAGTGTAAATGCACTCTCCTGAACACACTCCAGATCACCAAATGCAGTGTAAACACTCCCTCCGAACACACTCCACATCTCCAAATGCACTGTAAACACTCTCTCCTGAACACACTCAAGATCAGCAAATGCAGTGTAAACACTCTCCCCGAACACACTCCAGATCTCCAAACTCAGTGTCAGCACACTCTCCTGACCAAATTCAGGATCTCCAAATGCAGTGTAAATACTCTCTCCTGATCACACTCCAGATCTACAAACGCAGTGTAGAAATCAGTCCTGAACACACTCCAGATCTCCAAAAGAAGTTTAAACACTCTCTCCTGAACACACTCCAGATCTCCAAAAACAGTGTAAATGCTCTCTCCTGAACACACTCCACATCACCAAATGCAGTGTAAACACTCTCTCCGAACACACTCCACATCTCCAAATGCAGTGTAAACACTCTCTCCTGAACACACTCCAGATCACCAAACACATTGCAAACGCTCTCTCCTGAACACACTCCAGATCACCAAACGCACTGTAAACACACTCCCCGAACACACTCCAGATCTCCAAACGCAGTGTAAACACTCTCTCCTGAACACAAAAGCCAGATCTACAAATGCCATGTAAACACTCTCTCCTGAACCCACTCCAGATCTGCAATAGCAGTGTTAACACTCTCTCCTCAATACACTCCAGATCTCCAAATGCAGTGTAAACACTCTCTCCGGAACACACTCCATATCTCCAAACGCAGTGCAAACACTCTCTCCGGAACACCCTCCAGATCACCAAACGCAGTGCAAATGCTCTCTGCTGAAAACGCTCCAGATCACCAAACGCAGTGCAAACACTCTCTCCGAATACACTCCAGATCTCCAAACTCAGTGTCAGAACTCTCTCCTGAACAAATTCCAGTTCTCCAAATGCAGTGTAAATTCTCTCTCCTGATCACACTCCAGATCTCCAAACGCAGTGTAGAAAACTGTCCTGAACACACTCCAGATCTCCCAACACAGTGTAAACACTCTCTCCTGAACACACGCCAGATCACCAAATGCAGCGTGAGAACTCTCTCCGAACGCACTCCAGATCTCCAAGTGCAGTGTATACACTCTCTCATGAACACACTCCAGGTCACCAAACGCACTGTAAACACTCTATACTGAATACACTCCACGTCACCAAACACAGTATAAACACTATCTCCTGAACACTAGCTCAAGATCTCCAAATGCAGTGCAAACACTCTCTCCTGAACCCACTCCAGATCACAAATGCAGTGTGAATGCTCTCGACTGAACACGCTCCAGATTACCAAATGCAGTGTAAACACTCTCTCCTGAACACACTCCAGATCAGCAAATGCAGTGTAAACACACACCCCGAACACACACCAGATCTCCAAACTCAGTGTCAGCACTCTCTCCTGAACAAATTCCAGATCAACAAATGCAGTGTAAATTCTCTCTCCTGATCACGCTCCAGATCTCCAAACGCAGTGTAGAAAACGGTCCTGAACACACTCCAGATCTCCAAACGCAGTGTAAACACTCTCTCCTGAACATGCTCCAAATCTCCAAACACAGTGTAAACACTCTCTCCTGAACACACTCCAGATCAGCAAATGCAGCGTAAGCACTATCTCCTGAACACTAGCTCAAGATCTCCCAATGCAGTGCAAACACTCTCTCCTGAACCCACTCCAGAACGCCAAAGGCAGTGTAAATGCTCTCTCCTGAAAACACTCCAGTTCACCAAACTCAGTGGAAACAATTTCTCCCGGACACAAACACCAGATCTCCAAACGCAGTGTAATCACTCTCTCCTGAAAACACTCCAGATCTTCAAATGCAATGTAAACACTCTCTCCTGAAGACAAACTCCATGTCTCCAAACGCAGTGTAAACTCTCTGTCCTGAATACACTCCAGGTCACCAAACTCAGTGCAAACAGTCTCTCATGAACACAATTCCAGATCTCCAAATGCAGTGTAAACACTGTCTCCCGAACACACTCCAGATCACCAAATACAGTGGAAACACTCTCTCCCGAACACAATCCAAATGTCCAAATGCAGTGTAAACACTCTCTCCTGAACACACTCCAGATCTCCAAATGCAGTGTATACTCTCTCTCCTGAACACACTCCAGATCGGCAAACGCAAAGTATACACTCTCTCCTGAACACAAACGCCAGATCTACAAATGCCATGTAAACACTCTCTCCTGAACGCACTCCAGATGTTCAAATGCAGTGCAAACTCTCTATCCTGAATACACTCCAGGTCACCAAACACAGTGTAAACACTCTCTCCTGAACACAAACTCCAGATCTCCAAATGCAATGTAAACACTGCCTCACGAACACACTCCAAATGTCCAAATGCAGTGTAAACACTCTCTCCTGAACACACTCCAGATCTCCAAATGCAGTGTTATCACTCTCTCCTGAACACACTCCAGATCTCCAAATGCAGTGTATACTCTATCTCCTGAACACACTCCAGATCTCCAAAAACAATGTAAATGCTCTCTCCTGAACGCACTCTAGATCAGCAAATGCAGTGTAAATGCACTCTCCTGAACACACTCCACATCACCAAATGCAGTGGAGAAACTCTCTCCGAACACTCTCCACATCTCCAAATGCACTGTAAACAGTCTCTCCTGAACACACTCCAGATCACCAAACACAGTGCAAACGCTCTCTCCTGAACACACTCCAGATCACCAAACGCAGTGTAAACACTCTCCCCGAACACACTCCAGATTTCCAAACGCAGTGTAAACACTCTCTCCTGAACAAAAACGCCAGATCTACAAATGCCATGTTAACACTCTCTCCTGAACGCACTCCAGATCTCCAATAGCAGTGTTAACACTCTCTCCTGAACACACTCCAGATCAGCAAATGCAGTGTAAACACTTGACCCGAACACACTCCAGATCTCCAAACTCAGTGTCAGCACACTCTCCTAAACAAATTCCCGATCTCCAAATGCAGTGTAAATATTCTCTCCTGATCACACTCCAGATCTCCAAACGCAGTGTAGAAATCAGTCCTGAACACACTCCAGTTCTCCAAAAGAAGTTTAAGCACTCTCTCCTGAACACACTCCAGATCTCCAAAAACAGTGTAAATGCTCTCTCCTGAAAGCACTCTAGATCACCAAATGCAGTGTAAATGCACTCTCCTGAAAACACTCCAGATCACCAAATGCAGTGTAAGCACTCCCTCCGAACAAACTCCACATCTCCAAAAGCACTGTAAACACTCTCTCCTGAACACACTCCAGATCACCAAACACAGTGCAAACGCTCTTTCCTGAACACACTCTAGATCACCAAACGCAGTGTAAACACTCTCCCCGAACAGACTCCAGATCATCAAGCGCAGTGAAAACACTCTCTCCTGAACACACTACAGATCAGCAAATGCAGTGTAAACACTCTCCCCGAACACAATCCAGATCTACAAACTCAGTGTCAGCAAACTCTCCTGACCAAATTCCGGATCTCCAAATGCAGTGTAAATACTCTCTCCTGATCACACTCCAGATCTCCAAACGCAGTGTAGAAATCAGTCCTGAACACACTCTAGATCTCCAAAAGAAGTTTAAACACTCTCTCCTGCACACACTCCAGATCTCCAAAAACAGTGTAAATGCTGTCTCCTGAACACACTCCAGATCACCAAATGCAGTGTAAACACTCTCTCCGAACACACTCCACATCTCCAAATGCAGTGTAAACACTCTCTCCTGAAAACACTCCAGATCACCAAATGCAGCGTAAGCACTCTCTCCGAACGCACTCCAGATCTCCAAGTGCAGTGTATACACTCTCTCCTGAACACACTCCAGATCACCAAACACAGTGCAAACGCTCTCTCCTGAACACACTCCAGATCACCAAACACAGTGTAAACACTCTCCCCGAACACACTCCAGATTTCCAAACGCAGTGTAAACACTCTCTCCTGAACACAAACGCCAGATCTACAAATGCCATGTTAACACTCTCTCCTGAACGCACTCCAGATCTCCAATAGCTGTGTTAACACTCTCTCCTGAACACACTCCAGATCAGCAAATGCAGTGTAAACACTTTACCCGAACACACTCCAGATCTCCAAACTCATTGTCAGCACACTCTCCTGAACAAATTCCCGATCTCCAAATGCAGTGTAAATATTCTCTCCTGATCACACTCCAGATCTCCAAACGCAGAGCAGAAATCAGTCCTGAACACACTCCAGATCTCCAAAAGAAGTTTACACACTCTCTCCTGAACACACTCCAGATCTCCAAAAACAGTGTAAATGCTCTCTCCTGAAAGCACTCTAGATCACCAAATGCAGTGTAAATGCACTCTCCTGAACACACTCCAGATCACCAAATGCAGTGTAAACACTCCCTCCGAACACACTCCACATCTCCAAATGCACTGTAAACACTCTCTCCTGAACACACTCAAGATCAGCAAATGCAGTGTAAACACTCTCCCCGAACACACTCCAGATCTCCAAACTCAGTGTCAGCACACTCTCCTGACCAAATTCAGGATCTCCAAATGCAGTGTAAATACTCTCTCCTGATCACACTCCAGATCTACAAACGCAGTGTAGAAATCAGTCCTGAACACACTCCAGATCTCCAAAAGAAGTTTAAACACTCTCTCCTGAACACACTCCAGATCTCCAAAAACAGTGTAAATGCTCTCTCCTGAACACACTCCACATCACCAAATGCAGTGTAAACACTCTCTCCGAACACACTCCACATCTCCAAATGCAGTGTAAACACTCTCTCCTGAACACACTCCAGATCACCAAACACATTGCAAACGCTCTCTCCTGAACACACTCCAGATCACCAAACGCAGTGTAAACAGTCTCCCCGAACACACTCCAGATCTCCAAACGCAGTGTAAACACTCTCTCCTGAACACAAAAGCCAGATCTACAAATGCCATGTAAACACTCTCTCCTGAACCCACTCCAGATCTCCAATAGCAGTGTTAACACTCTCTCCTCAATACACTCCAGATCTCCAAATGCAGTGTAAACACTCTCTCCGGAACACACTCCATATCTCCAAACGCAGTGCAAACACTCTCTCCGGAACACCCTCCAGATCACCAAACGCAGTGCAAATGCTCTCTGCTGAAATCGCTCCAGTTCACCAAACGCAGTGCAAACACTCTCTCCGAATACACTCCAGATCTCCAAACTCAGTGTCAGAACTCTCTCCTGAACAAATTCCAGTTCTCCAAATGCAGTGTAAATTCTCTCTCCTGATCACACTCCAGATCTCCAAACGCAGTGTAGAAAACTGTCCTGAACACACTCCAGATCTCCCAACACAGTGTAAACACTCTCTCCTGAACACACGCCAGATCACCAAATGCAGCGTGAGAACTCTCTCCGAACGCACTCCAGATCTCCAAGTGCAGTGTATACACTCTCTCATGAACACACTCCAGGTCACCAAACGCACTGTAAACACTCTATACTGAATACACTCCACGTCACCAAACACAGTATAAACACTATCTCCTGAACACTAGCTCAAGATCTCCAAATGCAGTGCAAACACTCTCTCCTGAACCCACTCCAGATCACAAATGCAGTGTGAATGCTCTCGCCTGAACACGCTCCAGATTACCAAATGCAGTGTAAACACTCTCTCCTGAACACACTCCAGATCAGCAAATGCAGTGTAAACACACACCCCGAACACACACCAGATCTCCAAACTCAGTGTCAGCACTCTCTCCTGAACAAATTCCAGATCAACAAATGCAGTGTAAATTCTCTCTCCTGATCACGCTCCAGATCTCCAAACGCAGTGTAGAAAACGGTCCTGAACACACTCCAGATCTCCAAACGCAGTGTAAACACTCTCTCCTGAACATGCTCCAAATCTCCAAACACAGTGTAAACACTCTCTCCTGAACACACTCCAGATCAGCAAATGCAGCGTAAGCACTATCTCCTGAACACTAGCTCAAGATCTCCCAATGCAGTGCAAACACTCTCTCCTGAACCCACTCCAGAACGCCAAAGGCAGTGTAAATGCTCTCTCCTGAAAACACTCCAGTTCACCAAACTCAGTGGAAACAATTTCTCCCGGACACAAACACCAGATCTCCAAACGCAGTGTAATCACTCTCTCCTGAAAACACTCCAGATCTTCAAATGCAATGTAAACACTCTCTCCTGAAGACAAACTCCATGTCTCCAAACGCAGTGTAAACTCTCTGTCCTGAATACACTCCAGGTCACCAAACTCAGTGCAAACAGTCTCTCATGAACACAATTCCAGATCTCCAAATGCAGTGTAAACACTGTCTCCCGAACACACTCCAGATCACCAAATACAGTGGAAACACTCTCTCCCGAACACAATCCAAATGTCCAAATGCAGTGTAAACACTCTCTCCTGAACACACTCCAGATCTCCAAATGCAGTGTATACTCTCTCTCCTGAACACACTCCAGATCGGCAAACGCAAAGTATACACTCTCTCCTGAACACAAACGCCAGATCTACAAATGCCATGTAAACACTCTCTCCTGAACGCACTCCAGATGTTCAAATGCAGTGCAAACTCTCTATCCTGAATACACTCCAGGTCACCAAACACAGTGTAAACACTCTCTCCTGAACACAAACTCCAGATCTCCAAATGCAATGTAAACACTGCCTCACGAACACACTCCAAATGTCCAAATGCAGTGTAAACACTCTCTCCTGAACACACTCCAGATCTCCAAATGCAGTGTATACTCTCTCTCCTGAACACACTCCAGATCGGCAAACGCAAAGTATACACTCTCTCCTGAACACAAACGCCAGATCTACAAATGCCATGTAAACACTCTCTCCTGAACGCACTCCAGATGTTCAAATGCAGTGCAAACTCTCTATCCTGAATACACTCCAGGTCACCAAACACAGTGTAAACACTCTCTCCTGAACACAAACTCCAGATCTCCAAATGCAATGTAAACACTGCCTCACGAACACACTCCAAATGTCCAAATGCAGTGTAAACACTCTCTCCTGAACACACTCCAGATCTCCAAATGCAGTGTAAACACTCTCTCCTGAAAACACTCCAGATCACCAAATGCAGCGTAAGCACTCTCTCCGAACGCACTCCAGATCTCCAAGTGCAGTGTATACACTCTCTCCTGAACACACTCCAGATCACCAAACACAGTGCAAACGCTCTCTCCTGAACACACTCCAGATCACCAAACACAGTGTAAACACTCTCCCCGAACACACTCCAGATTTCCAAACGCAGTGTAAACACTCTCTCCTGAACACAAACGCCAGATCTACAAATGCCATGTTAACACTCTCTCCTGAACGCACTCCAGATCTCCAATAGCTGTGTTAACACTCTCTCCTGAACACACTCCAGATCAGCAAATGCAGTGTAAACACTTTACCCGAACACACTCCAGATCTCCAAACTCATTGTCAGCACACTCTCCTGAACAAATTCCCGATCTCCAAATGCAGTGTAAATATTCTCTCCTGATCACACTCCAGATCTCCAAACGCAGAGCAGAAATCAGTCCTGAACACACTCCAGATCTCCAAAAGAAGTTTACACACTCTCTCCTGAACACACTCCAGATCTCCAAAAACAGTGTAAATGCTCTCTCCTGAAAGCACTCTAGATCACCAAATGCAGTGTAAATGCACTCTCCTGAACACACTCCAGATCACCAAATGCAGTGTAAACACTCCCTCCGAACACACTCCACATCTCCAAATGCACTGTAAACACTCTCTCCTGAACACACTCAAGATCAGCAAATGCAGTGTAAACACTCTCCCCGAACACACTCCAGATCTCCAAACTCAGTGTCAGCACACTCTCCTGACCAAATTCAGGATCTCCAAATGCAGTGTAAATACTCTCTCCTGATCACACTCCAGATCTACAAACGCAGTGTAGAAATCAGTCCTGAACACACTCCAGATCTCCAAAAGAAGTTTAAACACTCTCTCCTGAACACACTCCAGATCTCCAAAAACAGTGTAAATGCTCTCTCCTGAACACACTCCACATCACCAAATGCAGTGTAAACACTCTCTCCGAACACACTCCACATCTCCAAATGCAGTGTAAACACTCTCTCCTGAACACACTCCAGATCACCAAACACATTGCAAACGCTCTCTCCTGAACACACTCCAGATCACCAAACGCACTGTAAACACACTCCCCGAACACACTCCAGATCTCCAAACGCAGTGTAAACACTCTCTCCTGAACACAAAAGCCAGATCTACAAATGCCATGTAAACACTCTCTCCTGAACCCACTCCAGATCTGCAATAGCAGTGTTAACACTCTCTCCTCAATACACTCCAGATCTCCAAATGCAGTGTAAACACTCTCTCCGGAACACACTCCATATCTCCAAACGCAGTGCAAACACTCTCTCCGGAACACCCTCCAGATCACCAAACGCAGTGCAAATGCTCTCTGCTGAAAACGCTCCAGATCACCAAACGCAGTGCAAACACTCTCTCCGAATACACTCCAGATCTCCAAACTCAGTGTCAGAACTCTCTCCTGAACAAATTCCAGTTCTCCAAATGCAGTGTAAATTCTCTCTCCTGATCACACTCCAGATCTCCAAACGCAGTGTAGAAAACTGTCCTGAACACACTCCAGATCTCCCAACACAGTGTAAACACTCTCTCCTGAACACACGCCAGATCACCAAATGCAGCGTGAGAACTCTCTCCGAACGCACTCCAGATCTCCAAGTGCAGTGTATACACTCTCTCATGAACACACTCCAGGTCACCAAACGCACTGTAAACACTCTATACTGAATACACTCCACGTCACCAAACACAGTATAAACACTATCTCCTGAACACTAGCTCAAGATCTCCAAATGCAGTGCAAACACTCTCTCCTGAACCCACTCCAGATCACAAATGCAGTGTGAATGCTCTCGCCTGAACACGCTCCAGATTACCAAATGCAGTGTAAACACTCTCTCCTGAACACACTCCAGATCAGCAAATGCAGTGTAAACACACACCCCGAACACACACCAGATCTCCAAACTCAGTGTCAGCACTCTCTCCTGAACAAATTCCAGATCAACAAATGCAGTGTAAATTCTCTCTCCTGATCACGCTCCAGATCTCCAAACGCAGTGTAGAAAACGGTCCTGAACACACTCCAGATCTCCAAACGCAGTGTAAACACTCTCTCCTGAACATGCTCCAAATCTCCAAACACAGTGTAAACACTCTCTCCTGAACACACTCCAGATCACCAAATGCAGCGTAAGCACTATCTCCTGAACACTAGCTCAAGATCTCCCAATGCAGTGCAAACACTCTCTCCTGAACCCACTCCAGAACGCCAAAGGCAGTGTAAATGCTCTCTCCTGAAAACACTCCAGTTCACCAAACTCAGTGGAAACAATTTCTCCCGGACACAAACACCAGATCTCCAAACGCAGTGTAATCACTCTCTCCTGAAAACACTCCAGATCTTCAAATGCAATGTAAACACTCTCTCCTGAAGACAAACTCCATGTCTCCAAACGCAGTGTAAACTCTCTGTCCTGAATACACTCCAGGTCACCAAACTCAGTGCAAACAGTCTCTCATGAACACAATTCCAGATCTCCAAATGCAGTGTAAACACTGTCTCCCGAACACACTCCAGATCACCAAATACAGTGGAAACACTCTCTCCCGAACACAATCCAAATGTCCAAATGCAGTGTAAACACTCTCTCCTGAACACACTCCAGATCTCCAAATGCAGTGTATACTCTCTCTCCTGAACACACTCCAGATCGGCAAACGCAAAGTATACACTCTCTCCTGAACACAAACGCCAGATCTACAAATGCCATGTAAACACTCTCTCCTGAACGCACTCCAGATGTTCAAATGCAGTGCAAACTCTCTATCCTGAATACACTCCAGGTCACCAAACACAGTGTAAACACTCTCTCCTGAACACAAACTCCAGATCTCCAAATGCAATGTAAACACTGCCTCACGAACACACTCCAAATGTCCAAATGCAGTGTAAACACTCTCTCCTGAACACACTCCAGATCTCCAAATGCAGTGTTATCACTCTCTCCTGAACACACTCCAGATCTCCAAATGCAGTGTATACTCTATCTCCTGAACACACTCCAGATCTCCAAAAACAGTGTAAATGCTCTCTCCTGAACGCACTCTAGATCAGCAAATGCAGTGTAAATGCACTCTCCTGAACACACTCCACATCACCAAATGCAGTGGAGAAACTCTCTCCGAACACTCTCCACATCTCCAAATGCACTGTAAACACTCTCTCCTGAACACACTCCAGATCACCAAACACAGTGCAAACGCTCTCTCCTGAACACACTCCAGATCACCAAACGCAGTGTAAACACTCTCCCCGAACACACTCCAGATTTCCAAACGCAGTGTAAACACTCTCTCCTGAACAAAAACGCCAGATCTACAAATGCCATGTTAACACTCTCTCCTGAACGCACTCCAGATCTCCAATAGCAGTGTTAACACTCTCTCCTGAACACACTCCAGATCAGCAAATGCAGTGTAAACACTTGACCCGAACACACTCCAGATCTCCAAACTCAGTGTCAGCACACTCTCCTAAACAAATTCCCGATCTCCAAATGCAGTGTAAATATTCTCTCCTGATCACACTCCAGATCTCCAAACGCAGTGTAGAAATCAGTCCTGAACACACTCCAGATCTCCAAAAGAATTTTAAGCACTCTCTCCTGAACACACTCCAGATCTCCAAAAACAGTGTAAATGCTCTCTCATGAAAGCACTCTAGATCACCAAATGCAGTGTAAATGCACTCTCCTGAACACACTCCAGATCACCAAATGCAGTGTAAGCACTCCCTCCGAACAAACTCCACATCTCCAAAAGCACTGTAAACACTCTCTCCTGAACACACTCCAGATCACCAAACACAGTGCAAACGCTCTTTCCTGAACACACTCTAGATCACCAAACGCAGTGTAAACACTCTCCCCGAACAGACTCCAGATCATCAAGCGCAGTGAAAACACTCTCTCCTGAACACACTACAGATCAGCAAATGCAGTGTAAACACTCTCCCCGAACACAATCCAGATCTACAAACTCAGTGTCAGCACACTCTCCTGACCAAATTCCGGATCTCCAAATGCAGTGTAAATACTCTCTCCTGATCACACTCCAGATCTCCAAACGCAGTGTAGAAATCAGTCCTGAACACACTCTAGATCTCCAAAAGAAGTTTAAACACTCTCTCCTGCACACACTCCAGATCTCCAAAAACAGTGTAAATGCTGTCTCCTGAACACACTCCAGATCACCAAATGCAGTGTAAACACTCTCTCCGAACACACTCCACATCTCCAAATGCAGTGTAAACACTCTCTCCTGAACACACTCCAGATCATCAAACGCAGTGAAAACACTCTCTCCTGAACACACTCAAGATCAGCAAATGCAGTGTAAACACACTCCCCGTACACACTCCAGATCTCCAAACTCAGTGTCAGCACACTCTCCTGAACAAATTCCCGATCTCCAAATGCAGTGTAAATACTCAATCCTGATCACACTCCAGATCTCCAAACGCAGTGCAGAAATCAGTCCTGAACACACTCCATATCTCCAAAAGAAGTTTAAACACTCTCTCCTGAACACACTCCAGATCTCCAAAAACAGTGTAAATGCTCTCTCCTGAACACACTCCAGATCACCAAATGCAGTGTAAACACTCTCTCCGAGCACACTCCACATCTCCAAATGCAGTGTAAACACTCTCTCCTGAACACACTCCAGATCACCAAACACAGTGCAAACGCTCTCTCCTGAACACACTCCAGATCACCAAACGCAGTGTAAACACACTCCCCGAACACACTCCAGATCTCCAAACGCATTGTAAACACTCTCTCCTGAACACAAACGCCAGACCTACAAATGCCATGTAACACTCTCTCCTGAACCCAGTCCAGATCTCCAAACGCAGTGTAAACACTCTCTCCGGACACACTCCAGATCTCCAAATGCAGTGTAAACACTCTCTCATGAACACACTCCAGATCACCAAACACACTGTAAACACTCTTTCCCGAACACAGTCCAAATGTCCAAATGCAGTGTAAACACTCTCTCCTGAGAACAAACTCCAGATCTCCAAATGCAGTGTAAAAACTGTCTCCGGAACACACTCCAGATCACCAAACGCAGTGCAAATGCTCTCTGCTGAATACACTCCAGATCACCAAACGCACTGCAAACACTCTCTCCGAATACACTCCAGATCTCCAAACTCAGTGTCAGAACTCTCTCCTGAACAACTTCCAGTTCTCCAAATGCAGTGTAAATTCTCTCTCCTGATCACACTCCAGATCTCCAAACGCAGTGTAGAAAACTGTCCTGAACACACTCCAGATCTCCAAACGCAGTGTAAACACTCTCTCCTGAACACGCTCCAAATCTCCAAACACAGTGTAAACACTCTCTCCTGAACACACTCCAGATCACCAAATGCAGCGTAAGCACTCTCTCCGAACACACTCCAGATCTCCAAGTGCAGTGTATACACTCTCTCATGAACACACTCCAGGTCACCAAACGCACTGTAAACACTCTATACTGAATACACTCCAGGTCACCAAACACAGTATAAACACTATCTCCTGAACACTAGCTCAAGATCTCCAAATGCAGTGCAAACACTCTCTCCTGAACCCACTCCAGATCACAAATGCAGTGTGAATGCTCTCGCCTGAACACGCTCCAGATCACCAAATGCAGTGTAAACACTCTCTCCTGAACACACTCCAGATCAGCAAATGCAGTGTAAACACTCTCCCCGAACACTCTCCAGATCTCCAAACTCAGTGTCAGCACAATCTCCTGAACAAATTCCCGATCTCCAAAGGCAGTGTAAATAATCTCTCCTGATCACATTCCAGATCTCCAAACGCAGTGTAGAAATCTGTCCTGAACACACTCCAGATCTCCAAACGCAGTGTAAACACTCTCTCCTGAAGACGCTCCAAATCTCCAAACACAGTGTAAGCACTCTCTCCTGAACACACTCCAGATCACCAAATGCAACGTAAAAACTCTCTCCTGAACGCAAACTCCAGATCTCCAAATGCAGTGTAAACACTGTCTCACGAACACACTCCAGATCTCCAAAAAAAGTGTAAGTGCTCTCTCCTGAACTCACTCTAGATCACCAAATGCAGTGTAAATGCACTCTCCTGAACACACTCCACATCACCAAATGCAGTGGAGAAACTCTCTCCGAACACTCTCCACATCTCCAAATGCACTGTAAACACTCTCTCCTGAACACACTCCAGATCTCCAAACACAGTGCAAACGCTCTCTCCTGAACACACTCCAGATCACCAAATGCAGTGTAAACACTCTGTCATGAACACAAACGCCAGATCTACAAATGCCATGTTAACACTCTCTCCTGAACGCACTCCAGATCTCCAATAGCTGTGTTAACACTCTCTCCTGAACAGACTCCAGATCAGCAAACGCAGTGTAAACACTTTACCCGAACACACTCCAGATCTCCAAACTCAGTGTCAGCACACTCTCCTGAACAAATTCCCTATCTCCAAATGCAGTGTAAATACTCTCTCCTGATCACACTCCAGATCTCCAAACGCAGTGTAGAAATCAGTCCTGAACACACTCCAGATCTCCAAAAGAAGTTTAAACACTCTCTCCTGAACAGACTCCAGATCTCCAAAAATAGTGTAAATGCTCTCTCCTGAACTCACTCTAGATCATCAAATGCAGTGTAAATGCATTCTCCTGAACAAACTCCTGATCACCAAATGCAGTGTAAACACTCTCTCCGAACACACTCCACATCTCCAAATGCACTGTAAACACGCTCTCCTGAACACACTCCAGATCACCAAACACAGTGCAAACGCTCTCTACTGAACACACTCCAGATCACCAAACGCAGTGTAAACACTCTACCCAAACACACTCCAGATCATCAAACGCATTGTAAACACTGTCTCCAGAACACACTCCAGATCAGCAAATGCAGTGTAAACACTCTCCCTGAACACACTCCAGATCTCCAAACTCAGTGTCAGCACACTCTCCTGAACAAATTCCCGATCTCCAAATGCAGTGTAAATACTCAATCCTGATCACACTCCAGATCTCCAAACGCAGTGTAGAAATCAGTCCTGAACACACTCCAGATCTCCAAAAACAGTGTAAATGCTCTCTTCTGAACACACTCCAGATCACCAAATGCAGTGTAAACAATCTCTCCGAACACACTCCACATCTCCAAATGCAGTGTAAACGCTCTCTCCTGAACACACTCCAGATCACCAAATGCAGTGTAAACACACTCCCCGAACACACTCCAGATCTCCAAACGCAGTGTAAACACTCTCTCCTGAACACAAACGCCAGATCTACAAATGCCATGTAAACACTCTCTCCTGAACCCACTCCAGATCTCCAATAGCAGTGTTAACACTCTCTCCTCAATACACTCCAGATCTCCAAATGCAGTGTAAACACTCTCTCCTGAACACACCACAGATCTCCAAACGCAGTGTAAACACTCTCTCCGGAACACACTCCAGATCACCAAATGCAGTGCAAATGCTCTCTGCTGAATACACTCCAGATCACCAAATGCAGTGCAAACACTCTCTCCGAATACACTGCAGATCTCCAAACTCAGTGTCAGAACTCTCTCCTGAACAAATTCCAGTTCTCCAAATGCAGTGTAAATTCTCTCTCCTGATCACACTCCAGATCTCCAAACGGAGCGTAGAAAACTGTCCTGAACACACTCCAGATCTCCCAACACAGTGTAAACACTCTCTCCTGAAAACACTCCAGATCACCAAATGCAGCGTAAGCACTCTCTCCGAACGCACTCCAGATCTCCAAGTGCAGTGTATACACTCTCTCATGAACACACTCCAGGTCACCAAACGCACTGTAAACACTCTATACTGAATACACTCCAGGTCACCAAACACAGTATAAACACTATCTCCTGAACACTAGCTCAAGATCTCCAAATGCAGTGCAAACACTCTCTCCTGAACCCACTCCAGATCTCCAAACACAGTGCAAACGCTCTCTCCTGAACACACTCCAGATCTCCAAACACAGTGCAAACGCTCTCTCCTGAACACACTCCAGATCACCAAATGCAGTGTAAACACTCTCCCCGAACACACTCCAGATTTCCAAACGCAGTGTAAACACTCTGTCATGAACACAAACGCCAGATCTACAAATGCCATGTTAACACTCTCTCCTAAACGCACTCCAGATCTCCAATAGCTGTGTTAACACTCTCTCCTGAACAGACTCCAGATCAGCAAACGCAGTGTAAACACTTTACCCGAACACACTCCAGATCTCCAAACTCAGTGTCAGCACACTCTCCTGAACAAATTCCCTATCTCCAAATGCAGTGTAAATACTCTCTCCTGATCACACTCCAGATCTCCAAACGCAGTGTAGAAATCAGTCCTGAACACACTCCAGATCTCCAAAAGAAGTTTAAACACTCTCTCCTGAACAGACTCCAGATTTCCAAAAATAGTGTAAATGCTCTCTCCTGAACTCACTCTAGATCATCAAATACAGTGTAAATGCATTCTCCTGAACAAACTCCTGATCACCAAATGCAGTGTAAACACTCTCTCCGAACACACTCCACATCTCCAAATGCACTGTAAACACGCTCTCCTGAACACACTCCAGATCACCAAACACAGTGCAAACGCTCTCTACTGAACACACTCCAGATCACCAAACGCAGTGTAAACACTCTCCCCAAACACACTCCAGATCATCAAACGCATTGTAAACACTCTCTCCAGAACACACTCCAGATCAGCAAATGCAGTGTAAACACTCTCCCTGAACACACTCCAGATCTCCAAACTCAGTGTCAGCACACTCTCCTGAACAAATTCCCGATCTCCAAATGCAGTGTAAATACTCAATCCAGATCACACTCCAGATCTCCAAACGTAGTGTAGAAATCAGTCCTGAACACACTCCAGATCTCCAAAAGAAGTTTAAACACTCTCTCCTGAACACACTCCAGATCTCCAAAAACAGTGTAAATGCTCTCTTCTGAACACAGTCCAGATCACCAAATGCAGTGTAAACAATCTCTCCGAACACACTCCACATCTCCAAATGCAGTGTAAACACTCTCTCCTGAACAAACTCCAAATCACCAAATGCAGTGTAAACACACTCCCCGAACACACTCCAGATCTCCAAACGCAGTGTAAACACTCTCTCCTGAACACAAACGCCAGATCTACAAATGCCATGTAAACACTCTCTCCTGAACCCACTCCAGATCTCCAATAGCAGTGTTAACACTCTCTCCTCAATACACTCCAGATCTCCAAATGCAGTGTAAACACTCTCTCCTGAACCCAGTCCAGATCTCCAAACGCAGTGTAAACACTCTCTCCGGACACACTCCAGATCTCCAAATGCAGTGTAAACACTCTCTCATGAACGCACTCCAGATCTCCAAACGCAATTTAAACACTACGTCCTGACCACAAACTCCAGATCTCCAAACGCAGTGTAAACACTCTGTCCTGAACACACTCCAGATCTCCAAACGTAGTGAAAACACTCTCTCCTGAACACAAACTCCAGATCTTCCAACACAGTGTAAGCACTCTCTCAAAAAAAAACACCCCAGATCTCCAAAAGCATTGTAAACAATCTCTCCGGAACACACTTCGGATCTCCAAATGCAGTGAAAACACTCTCTCCTGAACACACTCCAGATCTCCAAATGCAGTGTAAACACTCTCTCCTGAACAAACTCCAGATCTCCAAACGCAGTAAAAACACTCTCTCCTGAATACACTCCTGATCTCCAAATGCAGTGTCAACACTCTCTGCTGAACACAATTCCAGATCTCCAAATGCAGTGTAAACACTGTCTCCCGAAAACACTAAAGATCTCCAAAGGCAGTTTATATGCTCTCTACTGAGCACACTCTAGATAACCAAATGCAGTGTAAACGCTCTCTCATGAACACACTCCAGATCACCAAATGCAGTGTAAACACTCTCTCCGAACACACTCCATATCTCAAAATGCACTGTAAACACTCTCTCCTGAACACACTCCAGATCACCAAAGGCAGTGCAAACGCTCTCTGCTGAATGCACTCCAGATCACCAAACACAATGTAAACACTCTCTACGAACACACTCCAGATCTCCAAACTCAGTGTCAGCACTCTCTCCTGAACAAATTGCAGTTCTCCAAATGCAGTGTAAATACTCTCTCCTGATCAAACACCAGATCTCCAAATGCAGTGTAGAACTCTGTCCTGAACACACTCCAGATCTCCAAATGCATTGCAAACACTCTCACCTGAATACACTCCAGATCACCAAACACAGTGTAAACACTCTCTGCTGTACACAATTCCAGATCTCCAAATGCAGTGTAAACACTGTCTCCTGAAAACACTAAAGATCTCCAATGGCAGTTTATATGCTCTCTCCTGAACAAAATCTAAATAACCGAATGCAGTGTAAACGCTCTCTCATGAACACACTTCAGATCACCAAAGGCAGTGCAAACGCTCTCTGCTGAATGCACTCCAGATCACCAAACACAGTGTAAACACTCTCTACGAACACACTCCAGATCTCCAAACTCAGTGTCAGCACTCTCTCCTGAACAAATTGCAGTTCTCCAAATGCAGTGTAAATACTCTCTCCTGATCAAACACCAGATCGCCAAATGCAGTGTAGAACTCTGTCCTGAACACACTCCTGATCTCCAAATGCATTGCAAACACTCTCACCTGAATACACTCCAGATCACCAAACACAGTGTAAACACTCTCTGCTGAACACAATTCCAGATCTCCAAATGCAGTGTAAACACTGTCTCCCGAAAACACTAAAGATCTCCAAAGGCAGTTTATATGCTCTCTCCTGAACAAACTCTAAATAACCGAATGCAGTGTAAACGCTCTCTCATGAACACACTCCAGATCACCAAATGCAGTGTATACATCTCTCCGAACACACTCCATATCTCAAAATGCACTGTAAACACTCTCTCCTGAACACACTCCAGATCACCAAAGGCAGTGCAAACGCTCTCTGCTGAATGCACTCCAGATCACCAAACGCAGTGTAAACACTCTCTACGAATACACTCCAGATCTCCAAATTCAGTGTCAGCACTCTCCTGAACAAATTGCAGTTCTCCAAATGCAGTGTAAATACTCTCTCCTGATCAAACACCAGATCTCCGAATGCAGTGTAGAACTCTGTCCTGAACACACTCAAGATCTCCAATGCAGTGTAAACATTCTCTCCTGAACACACTCCAGAACTCCAGACACAGTGTGAGCAGTCTCTCCTGAACACAATCCAGATCTCAAAATGCAGTGTAAACACTCTCTCCTGAACAAACTCCAGATCTCCAATTGCAGTGTAAACACTCTCTCCTGAATACACTCCAGGTCACCAAACACAGTGTAAACACTCCCTGCTGAACACAAACTCCAGATCTCCAAATGCAGTGTCAACACTGTCTCCCGAACACACTCCAGATCTCCAAAAGCAGTGTAAATGCTCTCTCTTGAACGCACTCTAGATCACCAAATGCAGTGTAAATGCACTCTCCTGAACACACTCCAGATCTACAAATGCAGTGTAAGCACTATCTCCTGAATGCACTGCAGATCTCCAAATGCAGTGTACTACTGTCTCCTGAACACACCCCAGATCTCCAATTGCAGTGCAGAACTCTGTCCTGAAAACACTCCAGATCTCCAAACGTAATGTAAACACTATGTCCTGAACACAAACTCCAGATGTCCAAACGCAGTGTAAACAATCTGTCCTGAACACACTCCAGATCTCCAAACGTAGTGAAAACACTCTCTCCTGAACACAAACTCCAGATCTTCCAACACAGTGTAAGCACTCTCTCAAAAAAAAGCACCCCAGATCTCCAAACGCAGTGTAAACAATCTCTCCTGAACACACTTCGGATCTCCAAATGCAGTGAAAACACTCTCACCTGAACACACTCCAGATCTCCAAATGCAGTGTAAACACTCTCTCCTGAACAAACTCCAGATCTCCAAACGCAGTGTAAACACTCTCTCCTGAATACACTCCAGATCACCAAACGCAGTGTAAACAATCTCTCCTGAACACAAACTCCAGATCTCCATACGCAGTGTAAACACTCTCTCCCAAACACACTCCAGATCTCCAAACGCACTGTAAACGCTCTCCCCTGAACACACTCCAGATCACCAAATGCAGTGTAAACGCACTCTCCTGAACACACTCCAGATCACCAAACGCAGTGTAAACAATCTCTCAGAACACACTCCATATCTCCAAATGCAGTGAAAACACTCTCTCCTGAATACAAACTCCTGATCTTCCATCACAGTTTAAACACTCTCTCCTGAAGGCAAATTCCATGTCTCCAAACGCAGTGTAAACTCTCTATCCTGAATACACTCCAGGTCACCAAACACAGTGTAAACACTCTCTCCTGAACACAATTCCAGATCCCCAAACGCAGTGTAAACACTGTCTCCCGAACACACACCAGATCTCCAAAGGCAGTTTAAACGCTCTCTCCTGAACACACTCTAGATTACCAAATGCAGTGTAAATGCTCTCTCCTGAACACACTCCATATCACCAAATGCAGTGTAAACACTCTCTCCTGAATACAAACTCCTGATCTTCCATCACAGTTTAAACACTCTCTCCTGAAGACAAACTCCATGTCTCCAAATGCAGTGTAAGCACTCTCTCCTGAACACACTCCAGATCTCCAAATGCAGTGTAACTACTGTCTCCTGAACACACCCCAGATATCCCAATGCAGTGCAGAACTCTGTCCTGAACACACTCCAGATCTCCAAACGCAATGTAAACACTATGTCCTGAACACAAACTCCAGATCTCCAAACGCAGTGTAAACACTGTGTCCTGAACACTCTCCAGATTTCCAAACGTAGTGAAAACACTCTCTCCTGAACACAAACTCCAGATCTTCCAACACAGTGTAAGCACTCTCTCAAAAAAAACACCCCAGATCTCCAAAAGCAGTGTAAACAATCTCTCCTGAACACACTTCGGATCTCCAAATGCAGTGAAAACACTCTCTCCTGAACACACTCCAGATCTCCAAATGCAGTGTAAACACTCTCTCCTGAACAAACTCCAGATCTCCAAACGCAGTAAAAACACTCTCTCCTGAATACACTCCTGATCTCCAAATGCAGTGTAAACACTCTATCCTGAACACACTCCAGATCTCCAAATGCAGTGTTATCACTCTCTCCTGAAAACACTCCAGATCTCCAAAAGCATTGCAAACGCTCTCACCTGAATACACTCCAGATCACCAAACACAGTGTAAACACTCTCTGCTGAACACAATTCCAGAATCTCCAAATGCAGTGTAAACACTGTCTCCCGAAAAGACTAAAGATCTCCAAAGGCAGTTTATATGCTCTCTCCTGAACACACTCTAGATAACCGAATGCAGTGTAAACGCTCTCTCATGAACACACTCCAGATCACCAAATGCAGTGTAAACACTCTCTCCGAACACACTCCATATCTCAAAATGCACTGTAAACACTCTCTCCTGAACACACTCCAGATCACCAAAGGCAGTGCAAACGCTCTCTGCTGAATGCACTCCAGATCACCAAACGCAGTGTAAACACTCTCTACGAATACACTCCAGATCTCCAAACTCAGTGTCAGCACTCTCTCCTGAACAAATTGCAGTTCTCCAAATGCAGTGTAAATACTCTCTCCTGAACAAACACCAGGTCTCCAAATGCAGTGTAGAACTCTGTCCTGAACACACTCCAGATCTCCAATGCAGTGTAAACATTCTCTCCTGAACACACTCCAGAACTCCAGACACAGTGTGAGCACTCTCTCCTGATCACAATCCAGATCTCGAAATGCAGTGTAAACACTCTCACCTGAACATACTCCAGAGCTCCAAACGCAGTGTAAACACTCTCTCCTGAATACACTCCTGATCTCCAAATGCAGTGTAAACACTCTATCCTGAACACACTCCAGATCTCCAAATGCAGTGTTATCACTCTCTCCTGAAAACACTCCAGATCTCCAATGCAGTGTAAACATTCTCTCCTGAATACACTCCAGATCACCAAACACAGTGTAAACACTCTCTGCTGAACACAATTCCAGAATCTCCAAATGCAGTGTAAACACTGTCTCCCGAAAACACTAAAGATCTCCAAAGGCAGTTTATATGCTCTCTCCTGAACACACTCTAGATACCCGAATGCAGTGTAAACGCTCTCTCATGAACACACTCCAGATCACCAAATGCAGTGTAAACACTCACTCCGAACACACTCCATATCTCAAAATGCACTGTAAACACTCTCTCCTGAACACACTCCAGATCACCAAACGCAGTGCAAACGCTCTCTGCTGAATGCTCTCCAGATCACCAAATGCAGTGTAAACACTCTCTACGAATACACTCCAGATCTCCAAACTCAGTGTCAGCACTCTCTCCTGAACAAATTGCAGTTCTCCAAATGCAGTGTAAATACTCTCTCCTGATCAAACACCAGGTCTCCAAATGCAGTGTAGAACTCTGTCCTGAACACACTCCAGATCTCCAATGCAGTGTAAACATTCTCTCCTGAACACACTCCAGAACTCCAGACACAGTGTGAGCACTCTCTCCTGATCACAATCCAGATCTCGAAACGCAGTGTAAACACTCTCACCTGAACATACTCCAGAGCTCCAAACGCAGTGTAAACACTCTCTCCTGAACACACTCCAGATCTCCAAATGCAGTGTAAACACTCTCTCCTGAACAAACTCCAGATCTCCAATTGCAGTGTAAACATTCTCTCCTGAATACACTCCAGGTCTCCAAACACAGTGTAAACACTCTCTGCTGAACACAAACTCCAGATCTCCAAATGCAGTGTCAACACTGTCTCCCGAACACACTCCAGATCTCCAAAAACAGTTTAAATGCTCTCTCTTGAACGCACTCTAGATCACCAAATGCAGTGTAAATGCACTCTCCTGAACACACTCCAGATCTCCAAATGCAGTGTAAGCACTATCTCCTGAACACACTCCAGATCTCCAAATGCTGTGTAAACACTCTCTCCTGAACAAACTCCAGATCTCCAAACGCAGTAAAAACACTCTCTCCTGAATACACTCCTGATCTCCAAATGCAGTGTAAACACTCTATCCTGAACACACTCCAGATCTCCAAATGCAGTGTTATCACTCTCTCCTGAAAACACTCCAGATCTCCAAAAGCATTGCAAACGCTCTCACCTGAATACACTCCAGATCACCAAACACAGTGTAAACACTCTCTGCTGAACACAATTCCAGAATCTCCAAATGCAGTGTAAACACTGTCTCCCGAAAAGACTAAAGATCTCCAAAGGCAGTTTATATGCTCTCTCCTGAACACACTCTAGATAACCGAATGCAGTGTAAACGCTCTCTCATGAACACACTCCAGATCACCAAATGCAGTGTAAACACTCTCTCCGAACACACTCCATATCTCAAAATGCACTGTAAACACTCTCTCCTGAACACACTCCAGATCACCAAAGGCAGTGCAAACGCTCTCTGCTGAATGCACTCCAGATCACCAAACGCAGTGTAAACACTCTCTACGAATACACTCCAGATCTCCAAACTCAGTGTCAGCACTCTCTCCTGAACAAATTGCAGTTCTCCAAATGCAGTGTAAATACTCTCTCCTGAACAAACACCAGGTCTCCAAATGCAGTGTAGAACTCTGTCCTGAACACACTCCAGATCTCCAATGCAGTGTAAACATTCTCTCCTGAACACACTCCAGAACTCCAGACACAGTGTGAGCACTCTCTCCTGATCACAATCCAGATCTCGAAATGCAGTGTAAACACTCTCACCTGAACATACTCCAGAGCTCCAAACGCAGTGTAAACACTCTCTCCTGAATACACTCCTGATCTCCAAATGCAGTGTAAACACTCTATCCTGAACACACTCCAGATCTCCAAATGCAGTGTTATCACTCTCTCCTGAAAACACTCCAGATCTCCAATGCAGTGTAAACATTCTCTCCTGAATACACTCCAGATCACCAAACACAGTGTAAACACTCTCTGCTGAACACAATTCCAGAATCTCCAAATGCAGTGTAAACACTGTCTCCCGAAAACACTAAAGATCTCCAAAGGCAGTTTATATGCTCTCTCCTGAACACACTCTAGATACCCGAATGCAGTGTAAACGCTCTCTCATGAACACACTCCAGATCACCAAATGCAGTGTAAACACTCACTCCGAACACACTCCATATCTCAAAATGCACTGTAAACACTCTCTCCTGAACACACTCCAGATCACCAAACGCAGTGCAAACGCTCTCTGCTGAATGCTCTCCAGATCACCAAATGCAGTGTAAACACTCTCTACGAATACACTCCAGATCTCCAAACTCAGTGTCAGCACTCTCTCCTGAACAAATTGCAGTTCTCCAAATGCAGTGTAAATACTCTCTCCTGATCAAACACCAGGTCTCCAAATGCAGTGTAGAACTCTGTCCTGAACACACTCCAGATCTCCAATGCAGTGTAAACATTCTCTCCTGAACACACTCCAGAACTCCAGACACAGTGTGAGCACTCTCTCCTGATCACAATCCAGATCTCGAAACGCAGTGTAAACACTCTCACCTGAACATACTCCAGAGCTCCAAACGCAGTGTAAACACTCTCTCCTGAACACACTCCAGATCTCCAAATGCAGTGTAAACACTCTCTCCTGAACAAACTCCAGATCTCCAATTGCAGTGTAAACATTCTCTCCTGAATACACTCCAGGTCTCCAAACACAGTGTAAACACTCTCTGCTGAACACAAACTCCAGATCTCCAAATGCAGTGTCAACACTGTCTCCCGAACACACTCCAGATCTCCAAAAACAGTGTAAATGCTCTCTCTTGAACGCACTCTAGATCACCAAATGCAGTGTAAATGCACTCTCCTGAACACACTCCAGATCTCCAAATGCAGTGTAAGCACTATCTCCTGAACGCACTGCAGATCTCCAAATGCAGTGTAACTACTGTCTCCTGAACACACCCCAGATCTCCAATTGCAGTGCAGAACTCTGTCCTGAAAACACTCCAGATCTCCAAACGTAAAGTAAGCACTATGTCCTGAACACAAACTCCAGATGTCCAAACGCAGTGTAAACAATCTGTCCTGAGCACACTCCAGATCTCCAAACGTATTGAAAACTCTCTCTCCTGAACGCAATCTCCAGATCTTACAACACAGTGTAAGCACTCTCTCAAAAAAAAAGCACCCCAGATCTCCAAACGGAGTGTAAACAATCTCTCCTGAACACACTTCGGATCTCCAAATGCAGTGAAAACACTCTCTCCTGAACACACTCTAGATTACCAAATGCAGTGTAAATGCTCTCTCCTGAACACACTCCATATCACCAAATGCAGTGTAAACACTCTCTCCTGAATACAAACTCCTGATCTTCCATCACAGTTTAAACACTCTCTCCTGAAGACAAAGTCCATGTCTCCAAATGCAGTGTAAGCACTCTCTCCTGAACGCACTCCAGATCTCCAAATGCAGTGTAACTACTGTCTCCTGAACACACCCCAGATATCCCAATGCAGTGCAGAACTCTGTCCTGAAAACACTCCAGATCTCCAAACGCAATGTAAACACTATGTCCTGACCACAAACTCCAGATCTCCAAACGCAGTGTAAACACTCTCTCCTGAACACACTCCAGTTCTCCAAACGTAGTGAAAACACTCTCTCCTGAACACAAACTCCAGATCTTCCAACACAGTGTAAGCACTCTCTCAAAAAAAAAAACACCCCAGATCTCCAAAAGCAGTGTAAACAATCTCTCCTGAACACACTTCGGATCTCCAAATGCAGTGAAAACACTCTCTCCTGAACACACTCCAGATCTCCAAATGCAGTGTAAACACTCTCTCCTGAACAAACTCCAGATCTCCAAACGCAGTAAAAACACTCTCTCCTGAATACACTCCTGATCTCCAAATGCAGTGTAAACACTCTCTGCTGAACACAATTCCAGATCTCCAAATGCAGTGTAAACACTGTCTCCCGAAAACACTAAAGATCTCCAAAGGCAGTTTATATGCTCTCTCCTGAACACACTCTAGATAACCGAATGCAGTGTAAACGCTATCTCATGAACACAGTCCAGATCACCAAATGCAGTGTAAACACTCTCTCCGAACACACTCCATATCTCAAAATGCACTGTAAACACTCTCTCCTGAACACACTCCAGATCTCCAAATGCAGTGTAAACACTCTCTCCTGAACAAACTCCAGATCTCCAAACGCAGTAAAAACACTCTCTCCTGAATACACTCCTGATCTCCAAATGCAGTGTAAACACTCTATCCTGAACACACTCCAGATCTCCAAATGCAGTGTTATCACTCTCTCCTGAAAACACTCCAGATCTCCAAATGCATTGCAAACGCTCTCACCTGAATACACTCCAGATCACCAAACACAGTGTAAACACTCTCTGCTGAACACAATTCCAGATCTCCAAATGCAGTGTAAACACTGTCTCCCGAAAACACTAAAGATCTCCAAAGGCAGTTTATATGCTCTCTCCTGAACAAATTCTAAATAACCGAATGCAGTGTAAACGCTCTCTCATGAACACACTCCAGATCACCAAATGCAGTGTAAACATCTCTCCGAACACACTCCATATCTCAAAATGCACTGTAAACACTCTCTCCTGAACACACTCCAGATCACCAAAGACAGTGCAAACGCTCTCTGCTGAATGCACTCCAGATCACCAAACGCAGTGTAAACACTCTCTACGAATACACTCCAGATCTCCAAATTCAGTGTCAGCACTCTCTCCTGAACAAATTGCAGTTCTCCAAATGCAGTGTAAATACTCTCTCCTGATCAAACACCAGATCTCCGAATGCAGTGTAGAACTCTGTCCTGAACACACTCCAGATCTCCAATGCAGTGTAAACATTCTCTCCTGAACACACTCCAGAACTCCAGACACAGTGTGAGCTCTCTCTCCTGAACACAATCCAGATCTCGAAATGCAGTGTAAACACTCTCACCTGAACATACTCCAGAGCTCCAAACGCAGTGTAAACACTCTCTCCTGAACACACTCCAGATCTCCAAATGCAGTGTAAACACTCTCTCCTGAACAAACTCCAGATCTCCAATTGCAGTGTAAACACTCTCTCCTGAATACACTCCAGGTCACCAAACACAGTGTAAACACTCTCTGCTGAACACAAACTCCAGATCTCCAAATGCAGTGTCAACTCTGTCTCCCGAACACACTCCAGATCTCCAAAAACAGTGTAAATGCTCTCTCTTGAACGCACTCTAGAACACCAAATGCAGTGTAAATGCACTCTCCTGAACACACTCCAGATCTCCAAAGGCAGTTTAAACGCTCTCTCCTGAACACACTCTAGATTACCAAATGCAGTGTAAATGCTCTCTCCTGAACACACTCCATATCACCAAATGCAGTGTAAATACTCTCTCCTGAATACAAACTCCTGATCTTCCATCACAGTTTAAACACTCTCTCCTGAAGACAAACTCCATGTCTCCAAATGCAGTGTAAGCACTCTCTCCTGAACACACTCCAGATCTCCAAATGCAGTGTAACTACTGTCTCCTGAACACACCCCAGATATCCCAATGCAGTGCAGAACTCTGTCCTGAACACACTCCAGATCTCCAAACGCAATGTAAACACTATGTCCTGAACACAAACTCCAGATCTCCAAATGCAGTGTAAACACTGTGTCCTGAACACTCTCCAGATCTCCAAACGTAGTGAAAACACTCTCTCCTGAACACAAACCCCAGATCTTCCAACACAGTGTAAGCACTCTCTCAAAAAAAACACCCCAGATCTCCAAAAGCAGTGTAAACAATCTCTCCTGAACACACTTCGGATCTCCAAATGCAGTGAAAACACTCTCTCCTGAACACACTCCAGATCTCCAAATGCAGTGTAAACACTCTCTCCTGAACAAACTCCAGATCTCCAAACGCAGTAAAAACACTCTCTCCTGAATACACTCCTGATCTCCAAATGCAGTGTAAACACTCTATCCTGAACACACTCCAGATCTCCAAATGCAGTGTTATCACTCTCTCCTGAAAACACTCCAGATCTCCAATGCAGTGTAAACATTCTCTCCTGAATACACTCCAGATCACCAAACACAGTGTAAACACTCTCTGCTGAACACAATTCCAGAATCTCCAAATGCAGTGTAAACACTGTCTCCCGAAAACACTAAAGATCTCCAAAGGCAGTTTATATGCTCTCTCCTGAACACACTCTAGATAACCGAATGCAGTGTAAACGCTCTCTCATGAACACACTCCAGATCACCAAATGCAGTGTAAACACTCTCTCCGAACACACTCCATATCTCAAAATGCACTGTAAACACTCTCTCCTGAACACACTCCAGATCACCAAACGCAGTGCAAACGCTCTCTACGAATACACTCCAGATCTCCAAACTCAGTGTCAGCACTCTCTCCTGAACAAATTGCAGTTCTCCAAATGCAGTGTAAATACTCTCTCCTGATCAAACACCAGGTCTCCAAATGCAGTGTAGAACTCTGTCCTGAACACACTCCAGATCTCCAATGCAGTGTAAACATTCTCCCCTGAACACACTCCAGAACTCCAGACACAGTGTGAGCACTCTCTCCTGATCACAATCCAGATCTCGAAACGCAGTGTAAACACTCTCACCTGAACATACTCCAGAGCTCCAAACGCAGTGTAAACACTCTCTCCTGAACACACTCCAGATCTCCAAATGCAGTGTAAACACTCTCTCCTGAACAAACTCCAGATCTCCAATTGCAGTGTAAACATTCTCTCCTGAATACACTCCAGGTCTCCAAACACAGTGTAAACACTCTCTGCTGAACACAAACTCCAGATCTCCAAATGCAGTGTCAACACTGTCTCCCGAACACACTCCAGATCTCCAAAAACAGTGTAAATGCTCTCTCTTGAACGCACTCTAGATCATCAAATGCAGTGTAAATGCACTCTCCTGAACACACTCCAGATCTGCAAATGCAGTGTAAGCACTATCTCCTGAACGCACTGCAGATCTCCAAATGCAGTGTAACTACTATCTCCTGAACACACCCCAGATCTCCAATTGCAGTGCAGAACTCTGTCCTGAAAACACTCCAGATCTCCAAACGTAAAGTAAGCACTATGTCCTGAACACAAACTCCAGATGTCCAAACGCAGTGTAAACAATCTGTCCTGAGCACACTCCAGATCTCCAAACGTAGTGAAAACACTCTCTCCTGAACACAAACTCCAGATCTTCCAACACAGTGTAAGCACTCTCTCAAAAAAAAAACACCCCAGATCTCCAAAAGCAGTGTAAACAATCTCTCCTGAACACACTTCGGATCTCCAAATGCAGTGAAAACACTCTCTCCTGAACACACTCCAGATCTCCAAATGCAGTGTAAACACTCTCTCCTGAACAAACTCCAGATCTCCAAACGCAGTAAAAACACTCTCTCCTGAATACACTCCTGATCTCCAAATGCAGTGTAAACACTCTCTGCTGAACACAATTCCAGATCTCCAAATGCAGTGTAAACACTGTCTCCCGAAAACACTAAAGATCTCCAAAGGCAGTTTATATGCTCTCTCCTGAACACACTCTAGATAACCGAATGCAGTGTAAACGCTATCTCATGAACACAGTCCAGATCACCAAATGCAGTGTAAACACTCTCTCCGAACACACTCCATATCTCAAAATGCACTGTAAACACTCTCTCCTGAACACACTCCAGATCTCCAAATGCAGTGTAAACACTCTCTCCTGAACAAACTCCAGATCTCCAAACGCAGTAAAAACACTCTCTCCTGAATACACTCCTGATCTCCAAATGCAGTGTAAACACTCTATCCTGAACACACTCCAGATCTCCAAATGCAGTGTTATCACTCTCTCCTGAAAACACTCCAGATCTCCAAATGCATTGCAAACGCTCTCACCTGAATACACTCCAGATCACCAAACACAGTGTAAACACTCTCTGCTGAACACAATTCCAGATCTCCAAATGCAGTGTAAACACTGTCTCCCGAAAACACTAAAGATCTCCAAAGGCAGTTTATATGCTCTCTCCTGAACAAATTCTAAATAACCGAATGCAGTGTAAACGCTCTCTCATGAACACACTCCAGATCACCAAATGCAGTGTAAACATCTCTCCGAACACACTCCATATCTCAAAATGCACTGTAAACACTCTCTCCTGAACACACTCCAGATCACCAAAGACAGTGCAAACGCTCTCTGCTGAATGCACTCCAGATCACCAAACGCAGTGTAAACACTCTCTACGAATACACTCCAGATCTCCAAATTCAGTGTCAGCACTCTCTCCTGAACAAATTGCAGTTCTCCAAATGCAGTGTAAATACTCTCTCCTGATCAAACACCAGATCTCCGAATGCAGTGTAGAACTCTGTCCTGAACACACTCCAGATCTCCAATGCAGTGTAAACATTCTCTCCTGAACACACTCCAGAACTCCAGACACAGTGTGAGCTCTCTCTCCTGAACACAATCCAGATCTCGAAATGCAGTGTAAACACTCTCACCTGAACATACTCCAGAGCTCCAAACGCAGTGTAAACACTCTCTCCTGAACACACTCCAGATCTCCAAATGCAGTGTAAACACTCTCTCCTGAACAAACTCCAGATCTCCAATTGCAGTGTAAACACTCTCTCCTGAATACACTCCAGTTCACCAAACACAGTGTAAACACTCTCTGCTGAACACAAACTCCAGATCTCCAAATGCAATGTCAACACTGTCTCCCGAACACACTCCAGATCTCCAAAAACAGTGTAAATGCTCTCTCTTGAACGCACTCTAGAACACCAAATGCAGTGTAAATGCACTCTCCTGAACACACTCCAGATCTCCAAAGGCAGTTTAAACGCTCTCTCCTGAACACACTCTAGATTACCAAATGCAGTGTAAATGCTCTCTCCTGAACACACTCCATATCACCAAATGCAGTGTAAATACTCTCTCCTGAATACAAATTCCTGATCTTCCATCACAGTTTAAACACTCTCTCCTGAAGACAAACTCCATGTCTCCAAATGCAGTGTAAGCACTCTCTCCTGAACACACTCCAGATCTCCAAATGCAGTGTAACTACTGTCTCCTGAACACACCCCAGATATCCCAATGCAGTGCAGAACTCTGTCCTGAACACACTCCAGATCTCCAAACGCAATGTAAACACTATGTCCTGAACACAAACTCCAGATCTCCAAATGCAGTGTAAACACTGTGTCCTGAACACTCTCCAGATCTCCAAACGTAGTGAAAACACTCTCTCCTGAACACAAACCCCAGATCTTCCAACACAGTGTAAGCACTCTCTCAAAAAAAACACCCCAGATCTCCAAAAGCAGTGTAAACAATCTCTCCTGAACACACTTCGGATCTCCAAATGCAGTGAAAACACTCTCTCCTGAACACACTCCAGATCTCCAAATGCAGTGTAAACACTCTCTCCTGAACAAACTCCAGATCTCCAAACGCAGTAAAAACACTCTCTCCTGAATACACTCCTGATCTCCAAATGCAGTGTAAACACTCTATCCTGAACACACTCCAGATCTCCAAATGCAGTGTTATCACTCTCTCCTGAAAACACTCCAGATCTCCAAAAGCATTGCAAACGCTCTCACCTGAATACACTCCTGATCTCCAAATGCAGTGTAAACACTCTCTGCTGAACACAATTCCAGATCTCCAAATGCAGTGTAAACACTGTCTCCCGAAAACACTAAAGATCTCCAAAGGCAGTTTATATGCTCTCTCCTGAACACACTCTAGATAACCGAATGCAGTGTAAACGCTATCTCATGAACACACTCCAGATCACCAAATGCAGTGTAAACACTCTCTCCGAACACACTCCATATCTCAAAATGCACTGTAAACACTCTCTCCTGAACACACTCCAGATCACCAAAGGCAGTGCAAACGCTCTCTGCTGAATGCACTCCAGATCACCAAACGCAGTGTAAACACTCTCTACGAATACACTCCAGATCTCCAAACTCAGTGTCAGCACTCTCTCCTGAACAAATTGCAGTTCTCCAAATGCAGTGTAAATACTCTCTCCTGAACAAACTCCAGATCTCCAATTGCAGTTTAAACATTCTCTCCTGAATACACTCCAGGACACCAAACACAGTGTAAACACTCTCTGCTGAACACAAACTCCAGATCTCCAAATGCAGTGTCAACACTGTCTCCCGAACACACTCCAGATCTCCAAAAACAGTGTAAATGCTCTCTCTTGAACGCACTCTAGATCACCAAATGCAGTGTAAATGCACTCTCCTGAACACACTCCAGATCTCCAAATGCAGTGTAAGCAATATCTCCTGAACGCACTGCAGATCTCCAAATGCAGTGTAACTACTGTCTCCTGAACACACCCCAGATCTCCAATTGCAGTGCAGAACTCTGTCCTGAAAACACTCCAGATCTCCAAACGTAAAGTAAGCACTATGTCCTGAACACAAACTCCAGATGTCCAAACGCAGTGTAAACAATCTGTCCTGAGCACACTCCAGATCTCCAAACGTATTGAAAACTCTCTCTCCTGAACGCAAACTCCAGATCTTACAACACAGTGTAAGCACTCTCTCAAAAAAAAAAAGCACCCCAGATCTCCAAACGGAGTGTAAACAATCTCTCCTGAACACACTTCGGATCTCCAAATGCAGTGAAAACACTCTCTCCTGAACACACTCTAGATTACCAAATGCAGTGTAAATGCTCTCTCCTGAACACACTCCATATCACCAAATGCAGTGTAAACACTCTCTCCTGAATACAAACTCCTGATCTTCCATCACAGTTTAAACACTCTCTCCTGAAGACAAACTCCATGTCTCCAAATGCAGTGTAAGCACTCTCTCCTGAACGCACTCCAGATCTCCAAATGCAGTGTAACTACTGTCTCCTGAACACACCCCAGATATCCCAATGCAGTGCAGAACTCTGTCCTGAACACACTCCAGATCTCCAAACGCAATGTAAACACTATGTCCTGACCACAAACTCCAGATCTCCAAACGCAGTGTAAACACTCTCTCCTGAACACACTCCAGATCTCCAAACGTAGTGAAAACACTCTCTCCTGAACACAAACTCCAGATCTTCCAACACAGTGTAAGCACTCTGTCAAAAAAAAACACCCCAGATCTCCAAAAGCAGTGTAAACAATCTCTCCTGAACACACTTCGGATCTCCAAATGCAGTGAAAACACTCTCTCCTGAACACACTCCAGATCTCCAAATGCAGTGTAAACACTCTCTCCTGAACAAACTCCAGATCTCCAAACGCAGTAAAAACACTCTCTCCTGAATACACTCCTGATCTCCAAATGCAGTGTAAACACTCTCTGCTGAACACAATTCCAGATCTCCAAATGCAGTGTAAACACTGTCTCCCGAAAACACTAAAGATCTCCAAAGGCAGTTTATATGCTCTCTCCTGAACACACTCTAGATAACCGAATGCAGTGTAAACGCTATCTCATGAACACACTCCAGATCACCAAATGCAGTGTAAACACTCTCTCCGAACACACTCCATATCTCAAAATGCACTGTAAACACTCTCTCCTGAACACACTCCAGATCTCCAAATGCAGTGTAAACACTCTCTCCTGAACAAACTCCAGATCTCCAAACGCAGTAAAAACACTCTCTCCTGAATACACTCCTGATCTCCAAATGCAGTGTAAACACTCTATCCTGAACACACTCCAGATCTCCAAATGCAGTGTTATCACTCTCTCCTGAAAACACTCCAGATCTCCAAATGCATTGCAAACGCTCTCACCTGAATACACTCCAGATCACCAAACACAGTGTAAACACTCTCTGCTGAACACAATTCCAGATCTCCAAATGCAGTGTAAACACGGTCTCCCGAAAACACTAAAGATCTCCAAAGGCAGTTTATATGCTCTCTCCTGAACAAATTCTAAATAACCGAATGCAGTGTAAACGCTCTCTCATGAACACACTCCAGATCACCAAATGCAGTGTAAACATCTCTCCGAACACACTCCATATCTCAAAATGCACTGTAAACACTCTCTCCTGAACACACTCCAGATCACCAAAGACAGTGCAAACGCTCTCTGCTGAATGCACTCCAGATCACCAAACGCAGTGTAAACACTCTCTACGAATACACTCCAGATCTCCAAATTCAGTGTCAGCACTCTCTCCTGAACAAATTGCAGTTCTCCAAATGCAGTGTAAATACTCTCTCCTGATCAAACACCAGATCTCCGAATGCAGTGTAGAACTCTGTCCTGAACACACTCCAGATCTCCAATGCAGTGTAAACATTCTCTCCTGAACACACTCCAGAACTCCAGACACAGTGTGAGCACTCTCTCCTGAACACAATCCAGATCTCGAAATGCAGTGTAAACACTCTCACCTGAACATACTCCAGAGCTCCAAACGCAGTGTAAACACTCTCTCCTGAACACACTCCAGATCTCCAAATGCAGTGTAAACACTCTCTCCTGAACAAACTCCAGATCTCCAATTGCAGTGTAAACACTCTCTCCTGAATACACTCCAGGTCAACAAACACAGTGTAAACACTCTCTGCTGAACACAAACTCCAGATCTCCAAATGCAGTGTCAACACTGTCTCCCGAACACTCTCCAGATCTCCAAAAACAGTGTAAATGCTCTCTCTTGAACGCACTCTAGATCACCAAATGCAGTGTAAATGCACTCTCCTGAACACACTCCAGATCTCCAAATGCAGTGTAAACGCTCTCTCCTGAACAAACTCCAGATCACCAAACGCAGTGTAAACAATCTCTCAGAACACACTCCATATCTCCAAATGCAGTGAAAACACTCTCTCCTGAATACAAACTCCTGATCTTCAATCACAGTTTAAACACTCTCTCCTGAAGGCAAACTCCATGTCTCCAAACGCAGTGTAAACTCTCGATCCTGAATACACTCCAGGTCACCAAACACAGTGTAAACACTCTCTCCTGAACACACTCTAGATTACCAAATGCAGTGTAAATGCTCTCTCCTGAACACACTCCATATCACCAAATGCAGTGTAAATACTCTCTCCTGAATACAAACTCCTGATCTTCCATCACAGTTTAAACACTCTCTCCTGAAGACAAACTCCATGTCTCCAAATGCAGTGTAAGCACTCTCTCCTGAACACACTCCAGATCTCCAAATGCAGTGTAACTACTGTCTCCTGAACACACCCCAGATATCCCAATGCAGTGCAGAACTCTGTCCTGAACACACTCCAGATCTCCAAACGCAATGTAAACACTATGTCCTGAACACAAACTCCAGATCTCCAAATGCAGTGTAAACACTGTGTCCTGAACACTCTCCAGATCTCCAAACGTAGTGAAAACACTCTCTCCTGAACACAAACCCCAGATCTTCCAACACAGTGTAAGCACTCTCTCAAAAAAAACACCCCAGATCTCCAAAAGCAGTGTAAACAATCTCTCCTGAACACACTTCGGATCTCCAAATGCAGTGAAAACACTCTCTCCTGAACACACTCCAGATCTCCAAATGCAGTGTAAACACTCTCTCCTGAACAAACTCCAGATCTCCAAACGCAGTAAAAACACTCTCTCCTGAATACACTCCTGATCTCCAAATGCAGTGTAAACACTCTATCCTGAACACACTCCAGATCTCCAAATGCAGTGTTATCACTCTCTCCTGAAAACACTCCAGATCTCCAAAAGCATTGCAAACGCTCTCACCTGAATACACTCCTGATCTCCAAATGCAGTGTAAACACTCTCTGCTGAACACAATTCCAGATCTCCAAATGCAGTGTAAACACTGTCTCCCGAAAACACTAAAGATCTCCAAAGGCAGTTTATATGCTCTCTCCTGAACACACTCTAGATAACCGAATGCAGTGTAAACGCTATCTCATGAACACACTCCAGATCACCAAATGCAGTGTAAACACTCTCTCCGAACACACTCCATATCTCAAAATGCACTGTAAACACTCTCTCCTGAACACACTCCAGATCACCAAAGGCAGTGCAAACGCTCTCTGCTGAATGCACTCCAGATCACCAAACGCAGTGTAAACACTCTCTACGAATACACTCCAGATCTCCAAACTCAGTGTCAGCACTCTCTCCTGAACAAATTGCAGTTCTCCAAATGCAGTGTAAATACTCTCTCCTGAACAAACTCCAGATCTCCAATTGCAGTTTAAACATTCTCTCCTGAATACACTCCAGGACACCAAACACAGTGTAAACACTCTCTGCTGAACACAAACTCCAGATCTCCAAATGCAGTGTCAACACTGTCTCCCGAACACACTCCAGATCTCCAAAAACAGTGTAAATGCTCTCTCTTGAACGTACTCTAGATCACCAAATGCAGTGTAAATGCACTCTCCTGAACACACTCCAGATCTCCAAATGCAGTGTAAGCAATATCTCCTGAACGCACTGCAGATCTCCAAATGCAGTGTAACTACTGTCTCCTGAACACACCCCAGATCTCCAATTGCAGTGCAGAACTCTGTCCTGAAAACACTCCAGATCTCCAAACGTAAAGTAAGCACTATGTCCTGAACACAAACTCCAGATGTCCAAACGCAGTGTAAACAATCTGTCCTGAGCACACTCCAGATCTCCAAACGTATTGAAAACTCTCTCTCCTGAACGCAAACTCCAGATCTTACAACACAGTGTAAGCACTCTCTCAAAAAAAAAAAAGCACCCCAGATCTCCAAACGGAGTGTAAACAATCTCTCCTGAACACACTTCGGATCTCCAAATGCAGTGAAAACACTCTCTCCTGAACACACTCTAGATTACCAAATGCAGTGTAAATGCTCTCTCCTGAACACACTCCATATCACCAAATGCAGTGTAAACACTCTCTCCTGAATACAAACTCCTGATCTTCCATCACAGTTTAAACACTCTCTCCTGAAGACAAACTCCATGTCTCCAAATGCAGTGTAAGCACTCTCTCCTGAACGCACTCCAGATCTCCAAATGCAGTGTAACTACTGTCTCCTGAACACACCCCAGATATCCCAATGCAGTGCAGAACTCTGTCCTGAACACACTCCAGATCTCCAAACGCAATGTAAACACTATGTCCTGACCACAAACTCCAGATCTCCAAACGCAGTGTAAACACTCTCTCCTGAACACACTCCAGATCTCCAAACGTAGTGAAAACTCTCTCTCCTGAACACAAACTCCAGATCTTCCAACACAGTGTAAGCACTCTCTCAAAAAAAAACACCCCAGATCTCCAAAAGCAGTGTAAACAATCTCTCCTGAACACACTTCGGATCTCCAAATGCAGTGAAAACACTCTCTCCTGAACACACTCCAGATCTCCAAATGCAGTGTAAACACTCTCTCCTGAACAAACTCCAGATCTCCAAACGCAGTAAAAACACTCTCTCCTGAATACACTCCTGATCTCCAAATGCAGTGTAAACACTCTCTGCTGAACACAATTCCAGATCTCCAAATGCAGTGTAAACAATGTCTCCCGAAAACACTAAAGATCTCCAAAGGCAGTTTATATGCTCTCTCCTGAACACACTCTAGATAACCGAATGCAGTGTAAACGCTATCTCATGAACACACTCCAGATCACCAAATGCAGTGTAAACACTCTCTCCGAACACACTCCATATCTCAAAATGCACTGTAAACACTCTCTCCTGAACACACTCCAGATCACCAAAGGCAGTGCAAACGCTCTCTGCTGAATGCACTCCAGATCACCAAACGCAGTGTAAACACTCTCTACGAATACACTCCAGATCTCCAAACTCAGTGTCAGCACTCTCTCCTGAACAAATTGCAGTTCTCCAAATGCAGTGTAAATACTCTCTCCTGAACAAACTCCAGATCTCCAATTGCAGTTTAAACATTCTCTCCTGAATACACTCCAGGTCACCAAACACAGTGTAAACACTCTCTGCTGAACACAAACTCCAGATCTCCAAATGCAGTGTCAACACTGTCTCCCGAACACACTCCAGATCTCCAAAAACAGTGTAAATGCTCTCTCTTGAACGCACTCTAGATCACCAAATGCAGTGTAAATGCACTCTCCTGAACACAATCCAGATCTCCAAATGCAGTGTAAGCACTATCTCCTGAACGCACTGCAGATCTCCAAATGCAGTGTAACTACTGTCTCCTGAACACACCCCAGATCTCCAATTGCAGTGCAGAACTCTGTCCTGAAAACACTCCAGATCTCCAAACGTAAAGTAAGCACTATGTCCTGAACACAAACTCCAGATGTCCAAACGCAGTGTAAACAATCTGTCCTGAGCACACTCCAGATCTCCAAACGTATTGAAAACTCTCTCTCCTGAACGCAAACTCCAGATCTTACAACACAGTGTAAGCACTCTCTCAAAAAAAAAAAAAAGCACCCCAGATCTCCAAACGGAGTGTAAACAATCTCTCCTGAACACACTTCGGATCTCCAAATGCAGTGAAAACACTCTCTCCTGAACACACTCTAGATTACCAAATGCAGTGTAAATGCTCTCTCCTGAACACACTCCATATCACCAAATGCAGTGTAAACACTCTCTCCTGAATACAAACTCCTGATCTTCCATCACAGTTTAAACACTCTCTCCTGAAGACAAACTCCATGTCTCCAAATGCAGTGTAAGCACTCTCTCCTGAACGCACTCCAGATCTCCAAATGCAGTGTAACTACTGTCTCCTGAACACACCCCAGATATCCCAATGCAGTGCAGAACTCTGTCCTGAACACACTCCAGATCTCCAAACGCAATGTAAACACTATGTCCTGACCACAAACTCCAGATCTCCAAACGCAGTGTAAACACTCTCTCCTGAACACACTCCAGATCTCCAAACGTAGTGAAAACACTCTCTCCTGAACACAAACTCCAGATCTTCCAACACAGTGTAAGCACTCTGTCAAAAAAAAACACCCCAGATCTCCAAAAGCAGTGTAAACAATCTCTCCTGAACACACTTCGGATCTCCAAATGCAGTGAAAACACTCTCTCCTGAACACACTCCAGATCTCCAAATGCAGTGTAAACACTCTCTCCTGAACAAACTCCAGATCTCCAAACGCAGTAAAAACACTCTCTCCTGAATACACTCCTGATCTCCAAATGCAGTGTAAACACTCTCTGCTGAACACAATTCCAGATCTCCAAATGCAGTGTAAACACTGTCTCCCGAAAACACTAAAGATCTCCAAAGGCAGTTTATATGCTCTCTCCTGAACACACTCTAGATAACCGAATGCAGTGTAAACGCTATCTCATGAACACACTCCAGATCACCAAATGCAGTGTAAACACTCTCTCCGAACACACTCCATATCTCAAAATGCACTGTAAACACTCTCTCCTGAACACACTCCAGATCACCAAAGGCAGTGCAAACGCTCTCTGCTGAATGCACTCCAGATCACCAAACGCAGTGTAAACACTCTCTACGAATACACTCCAGATCTCCAAACTCAGTGTCAGCACTCTCTCCTGAACAAATTGCAGTTCTCCAAATGCAGTGTAAATACTCTCTCCTGAACAAACTCCAGATCTCCAATTGCAGTTTAAACATTCTCTCCTGAATACACTCCAGGTCACCAAACACAGTGTAAACACTCTCTGCTGAACACAAACTCCAGATCTCCAAATTCAGTGTCAACACTGTCTCCCGAACACACTCCAGATCTCCAAAAACAGTGTAAATGCTCTCTCTTGAACGCACTCTAGATCACCAAATGCAGTGTAAATGCACTCTCCTGAACACACTCCAGATCTCCAAATGCAGTGTAAGCACTATCTCCTGAACGCACTGCAGATCTCCAAATGCAGTGTAACTACTGTCTCCTGAACACACCCCAGATCTCCAATTGCAGTGCAGAACTCTGTCCTGAAAACACTCCAGATCTCCAAACGTAAAGTAAGCACTATGTCCTGAACACAAACTCCAGATGTCCAAACGCAGTGTATACAATCTGTCCTGAGCACACTCCAGATCTCCAAACGTGTTGAAAACTCTCTCTCCTGAACGCAAACTCCAGATCTTACAACACAGTGTAAGCACTCTCTCAAAAAAAAAAGCACCCCAGATCTCCAAACGGAGTGTAAACAATCTCTCCTGAACACACTTCGGATCTCCAAATGCAGTGAAAACACTCTCTCCTGAACACACTCTAGATTACCAAATGCAGTGTAAATGCTCTCTCCTGAACACACTCCATATCACCAAATGCAGTGTAAACACTCTCTCCTGAATACAAACTCCTGATCTTCCATCACAGTTTAAACACTCTCTCCTGAAGACAAACTCCATGTCTCCAAATGCAGTGTAAGCACTCTCTCCTGAACGCACTCCAGATCTTCAAATGCAGTGTAACTACTGTCTCCTGAACACACCCCAGATATCCCAATGCAGTGCAGAACTCTGTCCTGAACACACTCCAGATCTCCAAACGCAATGTAAACACTATGTCCTGACCACAAACTCCAGATCTCCAAACGCAGTGTAAACACTCTCTCCTGAACACACTCCAGATCTCCAAACGTAGTGAAAACACTCTCTCCTGAACACAAACTCCAGATCTTCCAACACAGTGTAAGCACTCTGTCAAAAAAAAACACCCCAGATCTCCAAAAGCAGTGTAAACAATCTCTCCTGAACACACTTCGGATCTCCAAATGCAGTGAAAACACTCTCTCCTGAACACACTCCAGATCTCCAAATGCAGTGTAAACACTCTCTCCTGAACAAACTCCAGATCTCCAAACGCAGTAAAAACACTCTCTCCTGAATACACTCCTGATCTCCAAATGCAGTGTAAACACTCTCTGCTGAACACAATTCCAGATCTCCAAATGCAGTGTAAACACTGTCTCCCGAAAACACTAAAGATCTCCAAAGGCAGTTTATATGCTCTCTCCTGAACACACTCTAGATAACCGAATGCAGTGTAAACGCTATCTCATGAACACACTCCAGATCACCAAATGCAGTGTAAACACTCTCTCCGAACACACTCCATATCTCAAAATGCACTGTAAACACTCTCTCCTGAACACACTCCAGATCACCAAAGGCAGTGCAAACGCTCTCTGCTGAATACACTCCAGATCACCAAACGCAGTGTAAACACTCTCTACGAATACACTCCAGATCTCCAAACTCAGTGTCAGCACTCTCTCCTGAACAAATTGCAGTTCTCCAAATGCAGTGTAAATACTCTCTCCTGAACAAACTCCAGATCTCCAATTGCAGTTTAAACATTCTCTCCTGAATACACTCCAGGTCACCAAACACAGTGTAAACACTCTCTGCTGAACACAAACTCCAGATCTCCAAATTCAGTGTCAACACTGTCTCCCGAACACACTCCAGATCTCCAAAAACAGTGTAAATGCTCTCTCTTGAACGCACTCTAGATCACCAAATGCAGTGTAAATGCACTCTCCTGAACACACTCCAGATCTCCAAATGCAGTGTAAGCACTATCTCCTGAACGCACTGCAGATCTCCAAATGCAGTGTAACTACTGTCTCCTGAACACACCCCAGATCTCCAATTGCAGTGCAGAACTCTGTCCTGAAAACACTCCAGATCTCCAAACGTAAAGTAAGCACTATGTCCTGAACACAAACTCCAGATGTCCAAACGCAGTGTATACAATCTGTCCTGAGCACACTCCAGATCTCCAAACGTGTTGAAAACTCTCTCTCCTGAACGCAAACTCCAGATCTTACAACACAGTGTAAGCACTCTCTCAAAAAAAAAAGCACCCCAGATCTCCAAACGGAGTGTAAACAATCTCTCCTGAACACACTTCGGATCTCCAAATGCAGTGAAAACACTCTCTCCTGAACACACTCTAGATTACCAAATGCAGTGTAAATGCTCTCTCCTGAACACACTCCATATCACCAAATGCAGTGTAAACACTCTCTCCTGAATACAAACTCCTGATCTTCCATCACAGTTTAAACACTCTCTCCTGAAGACAAACTCCATGTCTCCAAATGCAGTGTAAGCACTCTCTCCTGAACGCACTCCAGATCTCCAAATGCAGTGTAACTACTGTCTCCTGAACACACCCCAGATATCCCAATGCAGTGCAGAACTCTGTCCTGAACACACTCCAGATCTCCAAACGCAATGTAAACACTATGTCCTGACCACAAACTCCAGATCTCCAAACGCAGTGTAAACACTCTCTCCTGAACACACTCCAGATCTCCAAACGTAGTGAAAACACTCTCTCCTGAACACAAACTCCAGATCTTCCAACACAGTGTAAGCACTCTCTCAAAAAAAAAACACCCCAGATCTCCAAAAGCAGTGTAAACAATCTCTCCTGAACACACTTCGGATCTCCAAATGCAGTGAAAACACTCTCTCCTGAACACACTCCAGATCTCCAAATGCAGTGTAAACACTCTCTCCTGAACAAACTCCAGATCTCCAAATGCATTACAAACGCTCTCACCTGAATACACTCCAGATCACCAAACACAGTGTAAACACTCTCTGCTGAACACAATTCCAGATCTCCAAATGCAGTGTAAACACTCTCTCCCGAAAACACTTAAGATCTCCAAAGGCAGTTTATATGCTCTCTCCTGAACACACTCTAGATAACCGAATGCAGTGTAAACGCTCTCTCATGAACACACTCCAGATCACCAAATGCAGTGTAAACACTCTCTCCGAACACACTCCATATCTCAAAATGCACTGTAAACACTCTCTCCTGAACACACTCCAGATCACCAAAGGCAGTGCAAACGCTCTCTGCTGAATGCACTCCAGATCACCAAACGCAGTGTAAACACTCTCTACGAATACACTCCAGATCTCCAAACTCAGTGTCAGCACTCTCTCCTGAACAAATTGCAGTTCTCCAAATGCAGTGTAAATACTCTCTCCTGAACAAACTCCAGATCTCCAATTGCAGTTTAAACATTCTCTCCTGAATACACTCCAGGTCACCAAACACAGTGTAAACACTCTCTGCTGAACACAAACTCCAGATCTCCAAATTCAGTGTCAACACTGTCTCCCGAACACACTCCAGATCTCCAAAAACAGTGTAAATGCTCTCTCTTGAACGCACTCTAGATCACCAAATGCAGTGTAAATGCACTCTCCTGAACACACTCCAGATCTCCAAATGCAGTGTAAGCACTATCTCCTGAACGCACTGCAGATCTCCAAATGCAGTGTAACTACTGTCTCCTGAACACACCCCAGATCTCCAATTGCAGTGCAGAACTCTGTCCTGAAAACACTCCAGATCTCCAAACGTAAAGTAAGCACTATGTCCTGAACACAAACTCCAGATGTCCAAACGCAGTGTATACAATCTGTCCTGAGCACACTCCAGATCTCCAAACGTGTTGAAAACTCTCTCTCCTGAACGCAAACTCCAGATCTTACAACACAGTGTAAGCACTCTCTCAAAAAAAAAAAGCACCCCAGATCTCCAAACGGAGTGTAAACAATCTCTCCTGAACACACTTCGGATCTCCAAATGCAGTGAAAACACTCTCTCCTGAACACACTCTAGATTACCAAATGCAGTGTAAATGCTCTCTCCTGAACACACTCCATATCACCAAATGCAGTGTAAACACTCTCTCCTGAATACAAACTCCTGATCTTCCATCACAGTTTAAACACTCTCTCCTGAAGACAAACTCCATGTCTCCAAATGCAGTGTAAGCACTCTCTCCTGAACGCACTCCAGATCTCCAAATGCAGTGTAACTACTGTCTCCTGAACACACCCCAGATATCCCAATGCAGTGCAGAACTCTGTCCTGAACACACTCCAGATCTCCAAACGCAATGTAAACACTATGTCCTGACCACAAACTCCAGATCTCCAAACGCAGTGTAAACACTCTCTCCTGAACACACTCCAGATCTCCAAACGTAGTGAAAACACTCTCTCCTGAACACAAACTCCAGATCTTCCAACACAGTGTAAGCACTCTCTCAAAAAAAAAAACACCCCAGATCTCCAAAAGCAGTGTAAACAATCTCTCCTGAACACGCTTCGGATCTCCAAATGCAGTGAAAACACTCTCTCCTGAACACACTCCAGATCTCCAAATGCAGTGTAAACACTCTCTCCTGAACAAACTCCAGATCTCCAAACGCAGTAAAAACACTCTCTCCTGAATACACTCCTGATCTCCAAATGCAGTGTAAACACTCTCTGCTGAACACAATTCCAGATCTCCAAATGCAGTGTAAACACTGTCTCCCGAAAACACTAAAGATCTCCAAAGGCAGTTTATATGCTCTCTCCTGAACACACTCTAGATAACCGAATGCAGTGTAAACGCTATCTCATGAACACACTCCAGATCACCAAATGCAGTGTAAACACTCTCTCCGAACACACTCCATATCTCAAAATGCACTGTAAACACTCTCTCCTGAACACACTCCAGATCTCCAAATGCAGTGTAAACACTCTCTCCTGAACAAACTCCAGATCTCCAAACGCAGTAAAAACACTCTCTCCTGAATACACTCCTGATCTCCAAATGCAGTGTAAACACTCTATCCTGAACACACTCCAGATCTCCAAATGCAGTGTTATCACTCTCTCCTGAAAACACTCCAGATCTCCAAATGCATTGCAAACGCTCTCACCTGAATACACTCCAGATCACCAAACACAGTGTAAACACTCTCTGCTGAACACAATTCCAGATCTCCAAATGCAGTGTAAACACGGTCTCCCGAAAACACTAAAGATCTCCAAAGGCAGTTTATATGCTCTCTCCTGAACAAATTCTAAATAACCGAATGCAGTGTAAACGCTCTCTCATGAACACACTCCAGATCACCAAATGCAGTGTAAACATCTCTCCGAACACACTCCATATCTCAAAATGCACTGTAAACACTCTCTCCTGAACACACTCCAGATCACCAAAGACAGTGCAAACGCTCTCTGCTGAATGCACTCCAGATCACCAAACGCAGTGTAAACACTCTCTACGAATACACTCCAGATCTCCAAATTCAGTGTCAGCACTCTCTCCTGAACAAATTGCAGTTCTCCAAATGCAGTGTAAATACTCTCTCCTGATCAAACACCAGATCTCCGAATGCAGTGTAGAACTCTGTCCTGAACACACTCCAGATCTCCAATGCAGTGTAAACATTCTCTCCTGAACACACTCCAGAACTCCAGACACAGTGTGAGCACTCTCTCCTGAACACAATCCAGATCTCGAAATGCAGTGTAAACACTCTCACCTGAACATACTCCAGAGCTCCAAACGCAGTGTAAACACTCTCTCCTGAACACACTCCAGATCTCCAAATGCAGTGTAAACACTCTCTCCTGAACAAACTCCAGATCTCCAATTGCAGTGTAAACACTCTCTCCTGAATACACTCCAGGTCACCAAACACAGTGTAAACACTCTCTGCTGAACACAAACTCCAGATCTCCAAATGCAGTGTCAACACTGTCTCCCGAACACACTCCAGATCTCCAAAAACAGTGTAAATGCTCTCTCTTGAACGCACTCTAGATCACCAAATGCAGTGTAAATGCTCTCTCCTGAACACACTCCAGATCTCCAAAGGCAGTTTAAACGCTCTCTCCTGAACACACTCTAGATTACCAAATGCAGTGTAAATGCTCTCTCCTGAACACACTCCATATCACCAAATGCAGTGTAAATACTCTCTCCTGAATACAAACTCCTGATCTTCCATCACAGTTTAAACACTCTCTCCTGAAGACAAACTCCATGTCTCCAAATGCAGTGTAAGCACTCTCTCCTGAACACACTCCAGATCTCCAAATGCAGTGTAACTACTGTCTCCTGAACACACCCCAGATATCCCAATGCAGTGCAGAACTCTGTCCTGAACACACTCCAGATCTCCAAACGCAATGTAAACACTATGTCCTGAACACTCTCCAGATCTCCAAACGTAGTGAAAACACTCTCTCCTGAACACAAACCCCAGATCTTCCAACACAGTGTAAGCACTCTCTCAAAAAAAACACCCCAGATCTCCAAAAGCAGTGTAAACAATCGCTCCTGAACACACTTCGGATCTCCAAATGCAGTGAAAACACTCTCTCCTGAACACACTCCAGATCTCCAAATGCAGTGTAAACACTCTCTCCTGAACAAACTCCAGATCTCCAAACGCAGTAAAAACACTCTCTCCTGAATACACTCCTGATCTCCAAATGCAGTGTAAACACTCTATCCTGAACACACTCCAGATCTCCAAATGCAGTGTTATCACTCTCTCCTGAAAACACTCCAGATCTCCAAATGCATTGCAAACGCTCTCACCTGAATACACTCCAGATCACCAAACACAGTGTAAACACTCTCTGCTGAACACAATTCCAGAATCTCCAAATGCAGTGTAAACACTGTCTCCCGAAAACACTAAAGATCTCCAAAGGCAGTTTATATGCTCTCTCCTGAACACACTCTAGATAACCGAATGCAGTGTAAACGCTCTCTCATGAACACACTCCAGATCACCAAATGCAGTGTAAACACTCTCTCCGAACACACTCCATATCTCAAAATGCACTGTAAACACTCTCTCCTGAACACACTCCAGATCACCAAAGGCCGTGCAAACGCTCTCTGCTGAATGCACTCCAGATCACCAAACGCAGTGTAAACACTCTCTACGAATACACTCCAGATCTCCAAACTCAGTGTCAGCACTCTCTCCTGAACAAATTGCAGTTCTCCAAAATCAGTGTAAATACTCTCTCCTGATCAAACACCAGGTCTCCAAATGCAGTGTAGAACTCTGTCCTGAACACACTCCAGATCTCCAATGCAGTGTAAACATTCTCTCCTGAACACACTCCAGAACTCCAGACACAGTGTGAGCACTCTCTCCTGATCACAATCCAGATCTCGAAACGCAGTGTAAACACTCCCACCTGAACATACTCCAGAGCTCCAAACGCAGTGTGAACACTCTCTCCTGAATACACTCCTGATCTCCAAATGCAGTGTAAACACTCTATCCTGAACACACTCCAGATCTCCAAATGCAGTGTTATCACTCTCTCCTGAAAACATTCCAGATCTCCAAATGCATTGCAAACGCTCTCACCTGAATACACTCCAGATCACCAAACACAGTGTAAACACTCTCTGCTGAACACAATTCCAGAATCTCCAAATGCAGTGTAAACACTGTCTCCCGAAAACACTAAAGATCTCCAAAGGCAGTTTATATGCTCTCTCCTGAACACACTCTAGATAACCGAATGCAGTGTAAACGCTCTCTCATGAACACACTCCAGATCACCAAATGCAGTGTAAACACTCTCTCCGAACACACTCCATATCTCAAAATGCACTGTAAACACTCTCTCCTGAACACACTCCAGATCACCAAAGGCAGTGCAAACGCTCTCTGCTGAATGCACTCCAGATCACCAAACGCAGTGTAAACACTCTCTACGAATACACTCCAGATCTCCAAACTCAGTGTCAGCACTCTCTCCTGAACAAATTGCAGTTCTCCAAATGCAGTGTAAATACTCTCTCCTGAACAAACTCCAGATCTCCAATTGCAGTTTAAACATTCTCTCCTGAATACACTCCAGGTCACCAAACACAGTGTAAACACTCTCTGCTGAACACAAACTCCAGATCTCCAAATGCAGTGTCAACACTGTCTCCCGAACACACTCCAGATCTCCAAAAACAGTGTAAATGCTCTCTCTTGAACGCACTCTAGATCACCAAATGCAGTGTAAATGCACTCTCCTGAACACACTCCAGATCTACAAATGCAGTGTAAGCACTATCTCCTGAACGCACTGCAGATCTCCAAATGCAGTGTAACTACTGTCTCCTGAACACACCCCAGATCTCCAATTGCAGTGCAGAACTCTGTCCTGAAAACACTCCAGATCTCCAAACGTAAAGTAAGCACTATGTCCTGAACACAAACTCCAGATGTCCAAACGCAGTGTAAACAATCTGTCCTGAGCACACTCCAGATCTCCAAACGTATTGAAAACTCTCTCTCCTGAACGCAAACTCCAGATCTTACAACACAGTGTAAGCACTCTCTCAAAAAAAAAAGCACCCCAGATCTCCAAACGGAGTGTAAACAATCTCTCCTGAACACACTCTAGATTACCAAATGCAGTGTAAATGCTCTCTCCTGAACACACTCCATATCACCAAATGCAGTGTAAACACTCTCTCCTGAATACAAACTCCTGATCTTCCATCACAGTTTAAACACTCTCTCCTGAAGACAAACTCCATGTCTCCAAATGCAGTGTAAGCACTCTCTCCTGAACGCACTCCAGATCTCCAAATGCAGTGAAACTACTGTCTCCTGAACACACCCCAGATATCCCAATGCAGTGCAGAACTCTGTCCTGAACACACTCCAGATCTCCAAACGCAATGTATACACTATGTCCTGACCACAAACTCCAGATCTCCAAACGCAGTGTAAACAGTCTCTCCTGAACACACTCCAGATCTCCAAACGTAGTGAAAACACTCTCTCCTGAACACAAACTCCAGAACTTCCAACACAGTGTAAGCACTCTCTCAAAAAAAAAACACCCCAGATCTCCAAAAGCAGTGTAAACAATCTCTCCTGAACACACTTCGGATCTCCAAATGCAGTGAAAACACTCTCTCCTGAACACACTCCAGATCTCCAAATGCAGTGTAAACACTCTCACCTGAACAAACTCCAGATCTCCAAACGCAGTAAAAACACTCTCTCCTGAATACACTCCTGATCTCCAAATGCAGTGTAAACACTCTCTGCTGAACACAATTCCAGATCTCCAAATGCAGTGTAAACACTGTCTCCCGAAAACACTAAAGATCTCCAAAGGCAGTTTATATGCTCTCTCCTGAACACACTCTAGATAACCGAATGCAGTGTAAACGCTCTCTCATGAACACACTCCAGATCACCAAATGCAGTGTAAACACTCTCTCCGAACACAATTCCATATCTCAAAATGCACTGTAAACACTCTCTCCTGAACACACTCCAGATCTCCAAATGCAGTGTAAACACTCTCTCCTGAACAAACTCCAGATCTCCAAACGCAGTAAAAACACTCTCTCCTGAATACACTCCTGATCTCCAAATGCAGTGTAAACACTCTATCCTGAACACACTCCAGATCTCCAAATGCAGTGTTATCACTCTCTCCTGAAAACACTCCAGATCTCCAAATGCATTGCAAACGCTCTCACCTGAATACACTCCAGATCACCAAACACAGTGTAAACACTCTCTGCTGAACACAATTCCAGAATCTCCAAATGCAGTGTAAACACTGTCTCCCGAAAACACTAAAGATCTCCAAAGCCAGTTTATATGCTCTCTCCTGAACACACTCTAGATAACCGAATGCAGTGTAAACGCTCTCTCATGAACACACTCCAGATCACCAAATGCAGTGTAAACATCTCTCCGAACACACTCCATATCTCAAAATGCACTGTAAACACTCTCTCCTGAACACACTCCAGATCACCAAAGACAGTGCAAACGCTCTCTGCTGAATGCACTCCAGATCACCAAACGCAGTGTAAACACTCTCTACGAATACACTCCAGATCTCCAAATTCAGTGTCAGCACTCTCTCCTGAACAAATTGCAGTTCTCCAAATGCAGTGTAAATACTCTCTCCTGATCAAACACCAGATCTCCGAATGCAGTGTAGAACTCTGTCCTGAACACACTCCAGATCTCCAATGCAGTGTAAACATTCTCTCCTGAACACACTCCAGAACTCCAGACACAGTGTGAGCACTCTCTCCTGAACACAATCCAGATCTCGAAATGCAGTGTAAACACTCTCACCTGAACATACTCCAGAGCTCCAAACGCAGTGTAAACACTCTCTCCTGAACACACTCCAGATCTCCAAATGCAGTGTAAACACTCTCTCCTGAACAAACTCCAGATCTCCAATTGCAGTGTAAACACTCTCTCCTGAATACACTCCAGGTCACCAAACACAGTGTAAACACTCTCTGCTGAACACAAACTCCAGATCTCCAAATGCAGTGTCAACACTGTCTCCCGAACACACTCCAGATCTCCAAAAACAGTGTAAATGCTCTCTCTTGAACGCACTCTAGATCACCAAATGCAGTGTAAATGCTCTCTCCTGAACACACTCCAGATCTCCAAAGGCAGTTTAAACGCTCTCTCCTGAACACACTCTAGATTACCAAATGCAGTGTAAATGCTCTCTCCTGAACACACTCCATATCACCAAATGCAGTGTAAATACTCTCTCCTGAATACAAACTCCTGATCTTCCATCACAGTTTAAACACTCTCTCCTGAAGACAAACTCCATGTCTCCAAATGCAGTGTAAGCACTCTCTCCTGAACACACTCCAGATCTCCAAATGCAGTGTAACTACTGTCTCCTGAACACACCCCAGATATCCCAATGCAGTGCAGAACTCTGTCCTGAACACACTCCAGATCTCCAAACGCAATGTAAACACTATGTCCTGAACACTCTCCAGATCTCCAAACGTAGTGAAAACACTCTCTCCTGAACACAAACCCCAGATCTTCCAACACAGTGTAAGCACTCTCTCAAAAAAAACACCCCAGATCTCCAAAAGCAGTGTAAACAATCGCTCCTGAACACACTTCGGATCTCCAAATGCAGTGAAAACACTCTCTCCTGAACACACTCCAGATCTCCAAATGCAGTGTAAACACTCTCTCCTGAACAAACTCCAGATCTCCAAACGCAGTAAAAACACTCTCTCCTGAATACACTCCTGATCTCCAAATGCAGTGTAAACACTCTATCCTGAACACACTCCAGATCTCCAAATGCAGTGTTATCACTCTCTCCTGAAAACACTCCAGATCTCCAAATGCATTGCAAACGCTCTCACCTGAATACACTCCAGATCACCAAACACAGTGTAAACACTCTCTGCTGAACACAATTCCAGAATCTCCAAATGCAGTGTAAACACTGTCTCCCGAAAACACTAAAGATCTCCAAAGGCAGTTTATATGCTCTCTCCTGAACACACTCTAGATAACCGAATGCAGTGTAAACGCTCTCTCATGAACACACTCCAGATCACCAAATGCAGTGTAAACACTCTCTCCGAACACACTCCATATCTCAAAATGCACTGTAAACACTCTCTCCTGAACACACTCCAGATCACCAAAGGCCGTGCAAACGCTCTCTGCTGAATGCACTCCAGATCACCAAACGCAGTGTAAACACTCTCTACGAATACACTCCAGATCTCCAAACTCAGTGTCAGCACTCTCTCCTGAACAAATTGCAGTTCTCCAAAATCAGTGTAAATACTCTCTCCTGATCAAACACCAGGTCTCCAAATGCAGTGTAGAACTCTGTCCTGAACACACTCCAGATCTCCAATGCAGTGTAAACATTCTCTCCTGAACACACTCCAGAACTCCAGACACAGTGTGAGCACTCTCTCCTGATCACAATCCAGATCTCGAAACGCAGTGTAAACACTCCCACCTGAACATACTCCAGAGCTCCAAACGCAGTGTGAACACTCTCTCCTGAATACACTCCTGATCTCCAAATGCAGTGTAAACACTCTATCCTGAACACACTCCAGATCTCCAAATGCAGTGTTATCACTCTCTCCTGAAAACATTCCAGATCTCCAAATGCATTGCAAACGCTCTCACCTGAATACACTCCAGATCACCAAACACAGTGTAAACACTCTCTGCTGAACACAATTCCAGAATCTCCAAATGCAGTGTAAACACTGTCTCCCGAAAACACTAAAGATCTCCAAAGGCAGTTTATATGCTCTCTCCTGAACACACTCTAGATAACCGAATGCAGTGTAAACGCTCTCTCATGAACACACTCCAGATCACCAAATGCAGTGTAAACACTCTCTCCGAACACACTCCATATCTCAAAATGCACTGTAAACACTCTCTCCTGAACACACTCCAGATCACCAAAGGCAGTGCAAACGCTCTCTGCTGAATGCACTCCAGATCACCAAACGCAGTGTAAACACTCTCTACGAATACACTCCAGATCTCCAAACTCAGTGTCAGCACTCTCTCCTGAACAAATTGCAGTTCTCCAAATGCAGTGTAAATACTCTCTCCTGAACAAACTCCAGATCTCCAATTGCAGTTTAAACATTCTCTCCTGAATACACTCCAGGTCACCAAACACAGTGTAAACACTCTCTGCTGAACACAAACTCCAGATCTCCAAATGCAGTGTCAACACTGTCTCCCGAACACACTCCAGATCTCCAAAAACAGTGTAAATGCTCTCTCTTGAACGCACTCTAGATCACCAAATGCAGTGTAAATGCACTCTCCTGAACACACTCCAGATCTACAAATGCAGTGTAAGCACTATCTCCTGAACGCACTGCAGATCTCCAAATGCAGTGTAACTACTGTCTCCTGAACACACCCCAGATCTCCAATTGCAGTGCAGAACTCTGTCCTGAAAACACTCCAGATCTCCAAACGTAAAGTAAGCACTATGTCCTGAACACAAACTCCAGATGTCCAAACGCAGTGTAAACAATCTGTCCTGAGCACACTCCAGATCTCCAAACGTATTGAAAACTCTCTCTCCTGAACGCAAACTCCAGATCTTACAACACAGTGTAAGCACTCTCTCAAAAAAAAAAGCACCCCAGATCTCCAAACGGAGTGTAAACAATCTCTCCTGAACACACTCTAGATTACCAAATGCAGTGTAAATGCTCTCTCCTGAACACACTCCATATCACCAAATGCAGTGTAAACACTCTCTCCTGAATACAAACTCCTGATCTTCCATCACAGTTTAAACACTCTCTCCTGAAGACAAACTCCATGTCTCCAAATGCAGTGTAAGCACTCTCTCCTGAACGCACTCCAGATCTCCAAATGCAGTGAAACTACTGTCTCCTGAACACACCCCAGATATCCCAATGCAGTGCAGAACTCTGTCCTGAACACACTCCAGATCTCCAAACGCAATGTATACACTATGTCCTGACCACAAACTCCAGATCTCCAAACGCAGTGTAAACAGTCTCTCCTGAACACACTCCAGATCTCCAAACGTAGTGAAAACACTCTCTCCTGAACACAAACTCCAGAACTTCCAACACAGTGTAAGCACTCTCTCAAAAAAAAAACACCCCAGATCTCCAAAAGCAGTGTAAACAATCTCTCCTGAACACACTTCGGATCTCCAAATGCAGTGAAAACACTCTCTCCTGAACACACTCCAGATCTCCAAATGCAGTGTAAACACTCTCACCTGAACAAACTCCAGATCTCCAAACGCAGTAAAAACACTCTCTCCTGAATACACTCCTGATCTCCAAATGCAGTGTAAACACTCTCTGCTGAACACAATTCCAGATCTCCAAATGCAGTGTAAACACTGTCTCCCGAAAACACTAAAGATCTCCAAAGGCAGTTTATATGCTCTCTCCTGAACACACTCTAGATAACCGAATGCAGTGTAAACGCTCTCTCATGAACACACTCCAGATCACCAAATGCAGTGTAAACACTCTCTCCGAACACAATTCCATATCTCAAAATGCACTGTAAACACTCTCTCCTGAACACACTCCAGATCTCCAAATGCAGTGTAAACACTCTCTCCTGAACAAACTCCAGATCTCCAAACGCAGTAAAAACACTCTCTCCTGAATACACTCCTGATCTCCAAATGCAGTGTAAACACTCTATCCTGAACACACTCCAGATCTCCAAATGCAGTGTTATCACTCTCTCCTGAAAACACTCCAGATCTCCAAATGCATTGCAAACGCTCTCACCTGAATACACTCCAGATCACCAAACACAGTGTAAACACTCTCTGCTGAACACAATTCCAGAATCTCCAAATGCAGTGTAAACACTGTCTCCCGAAAACACTAAAGATCTCCAAAGCCAGTTTATATGCTCTCTCCTGAACACACTCTAGATAACCGAATGCAGTGTAAACGCTCTCTCATGAACACACTCCAGATCACCAAATGCAGTGTAAACATCTCTCCGAACACACTCCATATCTCAAAATGCACTGTAAACACTCTCTCCTGAACACACTCCAGATCACCAAAGACAGTGCAAATGCTCTCTGCTGAATGCACTCCAGATCACCAAACGCAGTGTACATACTCTCTACGAATACACTCCAGATCTCCAAATTCAGTGTCAGCACTCTCTCCTGAACAAATTGCAGTTCTCCAAATGCAGTGTATATACTCTCTCCTGATCAAACACCAGATCTCCGAATGCAGTGTAGAACTCTGTCCTGAACACACTCCAGATCTCCAATGCAGTGTAAACATTCTCTCCTGAACACACTCCAGAACTCCAGACACAGTGTGAGCACTCTCTCCTGAACACAATCCAGATCTCGAAACGCAGTGTAAACACTCTCTCCTGAACAAACTCCAGATCTCCAATTGCAGTGTAAACACTCTCTCCTGAATACACTCCAGGTCACCAAACACAGTGTAAACACTCTCTGCTGAACACAAACTCCAGATCTCCAAATGCAGTGTCAACACTGTCTCCCGAACACACTCCAGATCTCCAAAAACAGTGTAAATGCTCTCTCTTGAACGCACTCTAGATCACCAAATGCAGTGTAAATGCACTCTCCTGAACACACTCCAGATCTCCAAATGCAGTGTAAGCACTATCTCCTGAACGCACTCCAGATCTCCAAATGCAGTGTAACTACTGTCTCCTGAACACACCCTAGATCTCCAATTGCAGTGCAGAACTCTGTCCTGAAAACACTCCAGATCTCCAAACGTAATGTAAACACTATGTCCTGAACACAAACTCCAGATGTCCAAACGCAGTATAAACAATCTGTCCTGAACACACTCCAGATCTCCAAACGTAGTGAAAACACTCTCTCCTGAACACAAACTCCAGATCTTCCAACACAGTGTAAGCACTCTCTCAAAAAAAAGCACCCCAGATCTCCAAACGCAGTGTAAACAATCTCTCCTGAACACACTTCGGATCTCCAAATGCAGTGTAAACACTCTCTCTGAACAAACTCCAGATCTCCAAACGCAGTGTAAACACTCTCTCCTGAATACGCTCCAGATCACCAAATGCATTGTAAACAATCTCTCCTGAACACAAACTCCAGATCTCCATACGCAATGTAAACACTCTCTCCCAAACACACTCCAGATCTCCAAACGCAATGTAAACGCTCTCCCCTGAACACACTCCAGATCACCAAATGCAGTGTAAACGCTCTCTCCTGAACACACTCCAGATCACCAAACGCAGTGTAAACAATCTCTCAGAACACACTCCATATCTCCAAATGCAGTGAAAACACTCTCTCCTGAATACAAACTCCTGATCTTCCATCACAGTTTAAACACTCTCTCCTGAAGGCAAACTCCATGTCTCCAAACGCATTGTAAACTCTCTATCCTGAATACACTCCAGGTCACCAAACACAGTGTAAACACTCTCTCCTGAACACAATTCCAGAACCCCAAACGCAGTGTAAACATTGTCTCCCGAACACACTCCAGATCTCCAAAGGCAGTTTAAACGCTCTCTCCTGAACACACTCTAGATTACCAAATGCAGTGTAAATGCTCTCTCCTGAACACACTCCATATCACGAAATGCAGTGTAAACACTCTCTCCTGAATACAAACTCCCGATCTTCCATCACAGTTTAAACACTCTCTCCTGAAGACAAACTCCATGTCTCCAAATGCAGTGTAAGCACTCTCTCTTGAACGCACTCCAGATCTCCAAATGCAGTGTAACTACTGTCTCCTGAACACACCCCAGATATCCCAATGCAGTGCAGAACTCTGTCCTGAACACACTCCAGATCTCCAAACGCAATGTAAACACTATGTCCTGAACACAAACTCCAGATCTCCAAACGCATTGTAAACACTGTGTCCTGAACACACTCCAGATCTCCAAACGTAGTGAAAACACTCTCTCCTGAACACAAACTCCAGATCTTCCAACACAGTGTAAGCACTCTCTAAAAAAAAAAACACCCCAGATCTCCAAAAGCAGTGTAAACAATCTCTCCTGAACACACTTCGGATCTCCAAATGCAGTGAAAACACTCTCTCCTGAACACACTCCAGATCTCCAAATGCAGTGTAAACACTCTCTCCTGAATAACCTCCAGATCTCCAAACGCAGTAAAAACACTCTCTCCTGAATACACTCCTGATCTCCAAATGCAGTGTAAACACTCTATCCTGAACACACTCCAGATCTCCAAATGCAGTGTTATCACTCTCTCCTGAAAACACTCCAGATCTCCAAATGCATTGCAAACGCTCTCACCTGAATACACTCCAGATCACCAAACACAGTGTAAACACTCTCTGCTGAACACAATTCCAGAATCTCCAAATGCAGTGTAAACACTGTCTCCCGAAAACACTAAAGATCTCCAAAGCCAGTTTATATGCTCTCTCCTGAACACACTCTAGATAACCGAATGCAGTGTAAACGCTCTCTCATGAACACACTCCAGATCACCAAATGCAGTGTAAACACTCTCTCCGAACACACTCCATATCTCAAAATGCACTGTAAACACTCTCTCCTGAACACACTCCATATCACCAAAGGCCGTGCAAACGCTCTCTGCTGAATGCACTCCAGATCACCAAACGCAGTGTAAACACTCTCTACGAATACACTCCAGATCTCCAAACTCAGTGTCAGCACTCTCTCCTGAACAAATTGCAGTTCTCCAAATGCAGTGTAAATACTCTGTCCTGATCAAACACCAGGTCTCCAAATGCAGTGTAGAACTCTGTCCTGAACACACTCCAGATCTCCAATGCAGTGTAAACATTCTCTCCTGAACACACTCCAGAACTCCAGACACAGTGTGAGCACTCTCTCCTGAACACAATCCAGATCTCGAAACGCAGTGTAAACACTCTCACCTGAACATACTCCAGAGCTCCAAACGCAGTGTAATCACTCTCTCCTGAACACACTCCAGATCTCCAAATGCAGTGTAAACACTCTCTCCTGAACAAACTCCAGATCTCCAATTGCAGTGTAAACACTCTCTCCTGAATACACTCCAGGTCAGCAAACACAGTGTAAACACTCTCTGCTGAACACAAACTCCAGATCTCCAAATGCAGTGTCAACACTGACTCCCGAACACACTCCAGATCTCCAAAAACAGTGTAAATGCTCTCTCTTGAACGCACTCTAGATCACCAAATGCAGTGTAAATGCACTCTCCTGAACACACTCCAGATCTCCAAATGCCGTGTAAGCACTAGCTCCTGAACGCACTGCAGATCTCCAAATGCAGTGTAACTACTGTCTCCTGAACACACCCCAGATCTCCAATTGCAGTGCAGAACTCTGTCCTGAAAACACTCCAGATCTCCAAACGTAAAGTAAGCACTATGTCCTGAACACAAACTCCAGATGTCCAAACGCAATGTAAACAATCTGTCCTGAGCACACTCCAGATCTCCAAACGTAGTGAAAACACTCTCTCCTGAACACAAACTCCAGATCTTCCAACACAGTGTAAGCACTCTCTCAAAAAAAAAAGCACCCCAGATCTCCAAACGCAGTGTAAACAATCTCTCCTGAACACACTTCGGATCTCCAAATGCAGTGAAAAAACTCTCTCCTGAACACACTCCAGATCTCCAAATGCAGTGTAAACACTCCATCCTGAACAAACTCCAGATCTCCAAACGCAGTGTAAACACTCTCTCCTGAATACACTCCAGATCACCAAACGCAGTGTAAACAATCTCTCCTGAACACAAACTCCAGATCTCCATACGCAGTGTAAACACTCTCTCCCAAACACACTCCAGATCTCGAAACGCAGTGTAAACGCTCTGTCCTGAACACACTCCAGATCACCAAATGCAGTGTAAACGCTCTCTCCTGAACACACTCCAGATCACCAAACGCAGTGTAATCAATCTCTCAGAACACAATCCATATCTCCAAATGCAGTGAAAACACTCTCTCCTGAATACAAACTCCTGATCTTCCATCACAGTTTAAACACTCTCTCCTGAAGGCAAACTCCATGTCTCCAAACGCAGTGTAAACTCTCTATCCTGAATACACTCCAGGTCACCAAACACAGTGTAAACACTCTCTCCTGAACACAATTCCAGATCCCCAAACGCAGTGTAAACACTGTCTCCCGAACACACTCCAGATCTCCAAAGGCAGTTTAAACGCTCTCTCCTGAACACACTCTAGATTACCAAACGCAGTGTAAATGCTCTCTCCTGAACACACTCCATATCACCAAATGCAGTGTAAACACTCTCTCCTGAATACAAATTCCTGATCTTCCATCACAGTTTAAACACTCTCTCCTGAAGACAAACTCCATGTCTCCAAATGCAGTGTAAGCACTCTCTCCTGAACGCACTCCAGATCTCCAAATGCAGTGTAACTACTGTCTCCTGAACACACCCCAGATATCCCAATGCAGTGCAGAACTCTGTCCTGAACACACTCCAGATCTCCAAACGCAATGTAAACACTATGTCCTGAACACACTCCAGATCTCCAAACGCAATGTAAACACTCTCTCCTGAACAAAAACTCCAGATCTTCCAACACAGTGTAAGCAATCTCTCAAAAAAAATAACACCCCAGATCTCCAAAAGCAGTGTAAACAATCTCTCCTGAACACACTTCGGATCTCCAAATGCAGTGAAAACACTCTCTCCTGAACACACTCCAGATCTCCAAATGCAGTGTAAACACTCTCTCCTGAACAAACTCCAGATCTCCAAACGCAGTGTAAACACTCTCTCCTGAATGCACTCCAGATCACCAAACGCAGTGTAAACAATCTCTCAGAACACACTCCATATCTCCAAATGCAGTGAAAACACTCTCTCCTGAATACAAACCCCTGATCTTCCAACGCAGTTTAAACACTCTGTCCTGAAGACAAACTCCATGTCTCCAAACGCAGTGTAAACTCTCTATCCTGAATACACTCCAAATCACCAAACACAGTGTAAACACTCTCTCCTGAACACAATTCCAGATCTACAAACGCAATGTAAACAGTATCTCCCGAACACACTCCAGATCTCCAAAGGCAGTTTAAACGCTCTCTGCTGAATACACTCTAGATAACCAAATGCAGTGTAAACACTCTCTCCTGAACACACTCCAGATCACCAAATGCAGTGTAAACCGTCTCCCCAAACACACTCCATATCTCCAAATGCACTGTAAACACTCTCTCCTGAACACACTCCAGATCTCCAAATGCAGTGTAAACACTCTCTCCTGAACAAACTCCAGATCTCCAAACGCAGTAAAAACACTCTCTCCTGAATACACTTCTGATCTCCAAATGCAGTGTAAACACTCTATCCTCAACACACTCCAGATCTCCAAATGCACTGTTATCACTCTCTCCTGAAAACACTCCAGATCTCCAAATGCATTACAAACGCTCTCACCTGAATACACTCCAGATCACCAAACACAGTGTAAACACTCTCTGCTGAACACAATTCCAGATCTCCAAATGCAGTGTAAACACTCTCTCCCGAAAACACTTAAGATCTCCAAAGGCAGTTTATATGCTCTCTCCTGAACACACTCTAGATAACCGAATGCAGTGTAAACGCTCTCTCATGAACACACTCCAGATCACCAAATGCAGTGTAAACACTCTCTCCGAACACACTCCATATCTCAAAATGCACTGTAAACACTCTCTCCTGAACACACTCCATATCACCAAACACAGAGCAAACGCACTCTGCTGAATGCACTCCACATCTCCAAATGCATTGTAAACACTCTCTCCTGAACACACTCCAGATCTCCAAACTCAGTGTCAGCAGTCTCTCCTGAACAAATTGCAGTTCTCCAAATGCAGTGTAAATACTCTCTCCTGATCAAACACCAGATCTCCAAATGCAGTGTAGAACTCTCTCCTGAACACACTCCAGATCTCCAATGCAGTGTAAACATTCTCTCCTGAACACACTCCAGAACTCCAGACACAGTGTGAGCACTCTCTCCTGAACACAATCCAGATCTCGAAACGCAGTGTAAACACTCTCACCTGAACATACTCCAGAGCTCCAAACGCAGTGTAAACACTCTCTCCTGAACACACTCCAGATCTCCAAATGCAGTGTAAACACTCTCTCCTGAACAAACTCCAGATCTCCAATTGCAGTGTAAACACTCTCTCCTGAATACACTCCAGGTCACCAAACACAGTGTAAACACTCTCTGCTGAACACAAACTCCAGATCTCCAAATGCAGTGTCAACACTGTCTCCCGAACACTCTCCAGATCTCCAAAAACAGTGTAAATGCTCTCTCTTGAACGCACTCTAGATCACCAAATGCAGTGTAAATGCACTCTCCTGAACACACTCCAGATCTCCAAATGCAGTGTAAACGCTCTCTCCTGAACAAACTCCAGATCACCAAACGCAGTGTAAACAATCTCTCAGAACACACTCCATATCTCCAAATGCAGTGAAAACACTCTCTCCTGAATACAAACTCCTGATCTTCCATCACAGTTTAAACACTCTCTCCTGAAGGCAAACTCCATGTCTCCAAACGCAGTGTAAACTTTCGATCCTGAATACACTCCAGGTCACCAAACACAGTGTAAACACTCTCTCCTGAACACACTCTAGATTACCAAACGCAGTGTAAATGCTCTCTCCTGAACACACTCCATATCACCAAATGCAGTGTAAACACTCTCTCCTGAATACAAACTCCTGATCGTCCATCACAGTTTAAACACTCTTTCCTGAAGACAAACTCCATGTCTCCAAATGCAGTGTAAGCACTCTCTCCTGAACGCACTCCAGATCTCCAAATGCAGTGTAACTACTGTCTCCTGAACACACCCCAGATCTCCCAATGCAGTGCAGAACTCTGTCCTGAACACACTCCAGATCTCCAAACGCAATGTAAACACTATGTCCTGAACACAAAATCCAGATCTCCAAACGCAGTGTAAACACTGTGTCCTGAACACACTCCAGATCTCCAAACGTAGTGAAAACACTCTCTCCTGAACACAAACTCCAGATCTTCCAACACAGTGTAAGCACTCTCTCAAAAAAAAAACACCCCAGATCTCCAAAAGCAGTGTAAACAATCTCTCCTGAACACACTTCGGATCTCCAAATGCAGTGAAAACACTCTCTCCTGAACACACCCCAGATCTCCAATTGCAGTGCAGAACTCTGTCCTGAAAACACTCCAGATCTCCAAACGTAATGTAAGCACTATGTCCTGAACACAAACTCCAGATGTCCAAACGCAGTGTAAACAATCTGTCCTGAGCACACTCCAGATCTCCAAACGTACTGAAAACACTCTCTCCTGAACACAAACTCCAGATCGTCCAACACAGTGTAAGCACTCTCTCAAAAAAAAAAAGCACCCCAGATCTCCAAACGCAGTGTAAACAATCTCTCCTGAACACACTTCGGATCTCCAAATGCAGTGAAAACACTCTCTCCTGAACACACTCCAGATCTCCAAATGCAGTGTAAACACTCTCTCCTGAACAAACTCCAGATCTCCAAACGCAGTAAAAACACTCTCTCCTGAATACACTCCTGATCTCCAAATGCAGTGTAAACACTCTATCCTGAACACACTCCAGATCTCCAAATGCACTGTTATCACTCTCTCCTGAAAACACTCCAGATCTCCAAATGCATTGCAAACGCTCTCACCTGAATACACTCCAGATCACCAAACACAGTGTAAACACTCTCTGCTGAACACAATTCCAGATCTCCAAATGCAGTGTAAACACTGTCTCCCGAAAACACTAAAGATCTCCAAAGCCAGTTTATATGCTCTCTCCTGAACACACTCTAGATAACCGAATGCAGTGTAAACGCTCTCTCATGAACACACTCCAGATCACCAAATGCAGTGTAAACACTCTCTCCGAACACACTCCATATCTCAAAATGCACTGTAAACACTCTCTCCTGAACACACTCCAGATCACCAAAGGCAGTGCAAACGCTCTCTGCTGAATGCACTCCACATCTCCAAATGCAGTGTAAACACTCTCTCCTGAACACACTCCAGATCTCCAAACTCAGTGTCAGCAGTCTCTCCTGAACAAATTGCAGTTCTCCAAATGCAGTGTAAATACTCTCTCCTGATCAAACACCAGATCTCCAAATGCAGTGTAGAACTCTCTCCTGAACACACTCCAGATCTCCAATGCAGTGTAAACATTCTCTCCTGAACACACTCCAGAACTCCAGACACAGTGTGAGCACTCTCTCCTGAACACAATCCAGATCTCGATACGCAGTGTAAACACTCTCACCTGAACATACTCCAGAGCTCCAAACGCAGTGTAAACACTCTCTCCTGAACGCACTCCAGATCTCCAAATGCAGTGTAAACACTCTCTCCTGAACAAACTCCAGATCTCCAATTGCAGTGTAAGCACTCTCTCTTGAATACACTCCAGGTCACCAAACACAGTGTAAACACTCTCTGCTGAACACAAACTCCAGATCTCCAAATGCAGTGTCAACACTGTCTCCCGAACACACTCCAGATCTCCAAAAACAGTGTAAATGCTCTCTCTTGAACGCACTCTAGATCACCAAATGCAGTGTAAATGCACTCTCCTGAACACACTCCAGATCTCCAAATGCAGTGTAAGCACTATCTCCTGAACGCACTCCAGATCTCCAAATGCAGTGTAACTACTGTCTCCTGAACACACCCTAGATCTCCAATTGCAGTGCAGAACTCTGTCCTGAAAACACTCCAGATCTCCAAACGTAATGTAAACACTATGTCCTGAACACAAACTCCAGATGTCCAAACGCAGTGTAAACAATCTGTCCTGAACACACTCCAGATCTCCAAACGTAGTGAAAACACTCTCTCCTGAACACAAACCCCAGATCTTCCAACACAGTGTAAGCACTCTCTCAAAAAAAAGCACCCCAGATCTCCAAACGCAGTGTAAACAATCTCTCCTGAACACACTTCGGATCTCCAAATGCAGTGAAAACACTCTCTCCTGAACACACTCCAGATCTCCAAATGCAGTGTAAACACTCTCTCCTGAACAAACTCCAGATCTCCAAATGCATTACAAACGCTCTCACCTGAATACACTCCAGATCACCAAACACAGTGTAAACACTCTCTCCTGAACAAACTCCAGATCTCCAAACGCAGTGTAAACACTCTCTCCTGAATACGCTCCAGATCACCAAATGCATTGTAAACAATCTCTCCTGAACACAAACTCCAGATCTCCATACGCAGTGTAAACACTCTCTCCCAAACACACTCCAGATCTCCAAACGCAATGTAAACGCTCTCCCCTGAACACACTCCAGATCACCAAATGCAGTGTAAACGCTCTCTCCTGAACACACTCCAGATCACCAAACGCAGTGTAAACAATCTCTCAGAACACACTCCATATCTCCAAATGCAGTGAAAACACTCTCTCCTGAATACAAACTCCTGATCTTCCAACACAGTTTAAACACTCTCTCCTGAAGGCAAACTCCATGTCTCCAAACGCATTGTAAACTCTCTATCCTGAATACACTCCAGGTCACCAAACACAGTGTAAGCACTCTCTCCTGAACACAATTCCAGAACCCCAAACGCAGTGTAAACATTGTCTCCCGAACACACTCCAGATCTCCAAAGGCAGTTTAAACGCTCTCTCCTGAACACACTCTAGATTACCAAATGCAGTGTAAATGCTCTCTCCTGAACACACTCCATATCACGAAATGCAGTGTAAACACTCTCTCCTGAATACAAACTCCCGATCTTCCATCACAGTTTAAACACTCTCTCCTGAAGACAAACTCCATGTCTCCAAATGCAGTGTAAGCACTCTCTCTTGAACGCACTCCAGATCTCCAAATGCAGTGTAACTACTGTCTCCTGAACACACCCCAGATATCCCAATGCAGTGCAGAACTCTGTCCTGAACACACTCCAGATCTCCAAACGCAATGTAAACACTATGTCCTGAACACAAACTCCAGATCTCCAAACGCATTGTAAACACTGTGTCCTGAACACACTCCAGATCTCCAAACGTAGTGAAAACACTCTCTCCTGAAAACAAACTCCAGATCTTCCAACACAGTGTAAGCACTCTCTAAAAAAAAAAACACCCCAGATCTCCAAAAGCAGTGTAAACAATCTCTCCTGAACACACTTCGGATCTCCAAATGCAGTGAAAACACTCTCTCCTGAACACACTCCAGATCTCCAAATGCAGTGTAAACACTCTCTCCTGAACAAACTCCAGATCTCCAAACGCAGTAAAAACACTCTCTCCTGAATACACTCCTGATCTCCAAATGCAGTGTAAACACTCTATCCTGAACACACTCCAGATCTCCAAATGCAGTGTTATCACTCTCTCCTGAAAACACTCCAGATCTCCAAATGCATTGCAAACGCTCTCACCTGAATACACTCCAGATCACCAAACACAGTGTAAACACTCTCTGCTGAACACAATTCCAGAATCTCCAAATGCAGTGTAAACACTGTCTCCCGAAAACACTAAAGATCTCCAAAGGCAGTTTATATGCTCTCTCCTGAACACACTCTAGATAACCGAATGCAGTGTAAACGCTCTCTCATGAACACACTCCAGATCACCAAATGCAGTGTAAACACTCTCTCCGAACACACTCCATATCTCAAAATGCACTGTAAACACTCTCTCCTGAACACACTCCAGATCACCAAAGGCCGTGCAAACGCTCTCTGCTGAATGCACTCCAGATCACCAAACGCAGTGTAAACACTCTCTACGAATACACTCCAGATCTCCAAACTCAGTGTCAGCACTCTCTCCTGAACAAATTGCAGTTCTCCAAATGCAGTGTAAATACTCTGTCCTGATCAAACACCAGGTCTCCAAATGCAGTGTAGAACTCTGTCCTGAACACACTCCAGATCTCCAATGCAGTGTAAACATTCTCTCCTGAACACACTCCAGAACTCCAGACACAGTGTGAGCACTCTCTCCTGAACACAATCCAGATCTCGAAACGCAGTGTAAACACTCTCACCTGAACATACTCCAGAGCTCCAAACGCAGTGTGAACACTCTCTCCTGAACACACTCCAGATCTCCAAATGCAGTGTAAACACTCTCTCCTGAACAAACTCCAGATCTCCAAATGCAGTGTAAACACTCTCTCCTGAATACAGTCCAGGTCAGCAAACACAGTGTAAACACTCTCTGCTGAACACAAACTCCAGATCTCCAAATGCAGTGTCAACACTGACTCCCGAACACACTCCAGATCTCCAAAAACAGTGTAAATGCTCTCTCTTGAACGCACTCTAGATCACCAAATGCAGTGTAAATGCACTCTCCTGAACACACTCCAGATCTCCAAATGCCGTGTAAGCACTATCTCCTGAACGCACTGCAGATCTCCAAATGCAGTGTAACTACTGTCTCCTGAACACACCCCAGATCTCCAATTGCAGTGCAGAACTCTGTCCTGAAAACACTCCAGATCTCCAAACGTAAAGTAAGCACTATGTCCTGAACACAAACTCCAGATGTCCAAACGCAATGTAAACAATCTGTCCTGAGCACACTCCAGATCTCCAAACGTAGTGAAAACACTCTCTCCTGAACACAAACTCCAGATCTTCCAACACAGTGTAAGCACTATCTCAAAAAAAAAAGCACCCCAGATCTCCAAACGCAGTGTAAACAATCTCTCCTGAACACACTTCGGATCTCCAAATGCAGTGAAAAAACTCTCTCCTGAACACACTCCAGATCTCCAAATGCAGTGTAAACACTCCCTCCTGAACAAACTCCAGATCTCCAAACGCAGTGTAAACACTCTCTCCTGAATACACTCCAGATCACCAAACGCAGTGTAAACAATCTCTCCTGAACACAAACTCCAGATCTCCATACGCAGTGTAAACACTCTCTCCCAAACACACTCCAGATCTCGAAACGCAGTGTAAACGCTCTGTCCTGAACACACTCCAGATGACCAAATGCAGTGTAAACGCTCTCTCCTGAACACACTCCAGATCACCAAACGCAGTGTAATCAATCTCTCAGAACACACTCCATATCTCCAAATGCAGTGAAAACACTCTCTCCTGAATACAAACTCCTGATCTTCCATCACAGTTTAAACACTCTCTCCTGAAGGCAAACTCCATGTCTCCAAACGCAGTGTAAACTCTCTATCCTGAATACACTCCAGGTCACCAAACACAGTGTAAACACTCTCTCCTGAACACAATTCCAGATCCCCAAACACAGTGTAAACACTGTCTCCCGAACACACTCCAGATCTCCAAAGGCAGTTTAAACGCTCTCTCCTGAACACACTCTAGATTACCAAACGCAGTGTAAATGCTCTCTCCTGAACACACTCCATATCACCAAATGCAGTGTAAACACTCTCTCCTGAATGCAAACTCCTGATCTTCCATCACAGTTTAAACACTCTCTCCTGAAGACAAACTCCATGTCTCCAAATGCAGTGTAAGCACTCTCTCCTGAACGCACTCCAGATCTCCAAATGCAGTGTAACTACTGTCTCCTGAACACACCCCAGATATCCCAATGCAGTGCAGAATTCTGTCCTGAACACACTCCAGATCTCCAAACGCAATGTAAACACTATGTCCTGAACACACTCCAGATCTCCAAACGCAATGTAAACACTCTCTCCTGAACAGAAACTCCAGATCTTCCAACACAGTGTAAGCAATCTCTCAAAAAAAATAACACCCCAGATCTCCAAAAGCAGTGTAAACAATCTCTCCTGAACACACTTCGGATCTCCAAATGCAGTGAAAACACTCTCTCCTGAACACACTCCAGATCTCCAAATGCAGTGTAAACACTCTCTCCTGAACAAACTCCAGATCTCCAAACGCAGTGTAAACACTCTCTCCTGAATGCACTCCAGATCACCAAACGCAGTGTAAACAATCTCTCAGAACACACTCCATATCTCCAAATGCAGTGAAAACACTCTCTCCTGAATACAAACTCCTGATCTTCCAACGCAGTTTAAACACTCTGTCCTGAAGACAAACTCCATGTCTCCAAACGCAGTGTAAACTCTCTATCCTGAATACACTCCAAATCACCAAACACAGTGTAAACACTCTCTCCTGAACACAATTCCAGATCTACAAACGCAATGTAAACAGTATCTCCCGAACACACTCCAGATCTCCAAAGGCAGTTTAAACGCTCTCTGCTGAATACACTCTAGATAACCAAATGCAGTGTAAACACTCTCTCCTGAACACACTCCAGATCACCAAATGCAGTGTAAACCGTCTCCCCAAACACACTCCATATCTCCAAATGCACTGTAAACACTCTCTCCTGAACACACTCCAGATCTCCAAATGCAGTGTAAACACTCTCTCCTGAACAAACTCCAGATCTCCAAACGCAGTAAAAACACTCTCTCCTGAATACACTCCTGATCTCCAAATGCAGTGTAAACACTCTATCCTCAACACACTCCAGATCTCCAAATGCACTGTTATCACTCTCTCCTGAAAACACTCCAGATCTCCAAATGCATTACAAACGCTCTCACCTGAATACACTCCAGATCACCAAACACAGTGTAAACACTCTCTGCTGAACACAATTCCAGATCTCCAAATGCAGTGTAAACACTGTCTCCCGAAAACACTTAAGATCTCCAAAGGCAGTTTATATGCTCTCTCCTGAACACACTCTAGATAACCGAATGCAGTGTAAACGCTCTCTCATGAACACACTCCAGATCACCAAATGCAGTGTAAACACTCTCTCCGAACACACTCCATATCTCAAAATGCACTGTAAACACTCTCTCCTGAACACACTCCATATCACCAAACACAGAGCAAACGCACTCTGCTGAATGCACTCCACATCTCCAAATGCATTGTAAACACTCTCTCCTGAACACACTCCAGATCTCCAAACTCAGTGTCAGCAGTCTCTCCTGAACACACTCCATATCACCAAATGCAGTGTAAACACTCTCTCCTGAATACAAACTCCTGATCGTCCATCACAGTTTAAACACTCTTTCCTGAAGACAAACTCCATGTCTCCAAATGCAGTGTAAGCACTCTCTCCTGAACGCACTCCAGATCTCCAAATGCAGTGTAACTACTGTCTCCTGAACACACCCCAGATCTCCCAATGCAGTGCAGAACTCTGTCCTGAACACACTCCAGATCTCCAAACGCAATGTAAACACTATGTCCTGAACACAAACTCCAGATCTCCAAACGCAGTGTAAACACTGTGTCCTGAACACACTCCAGATCTCCAAACGTAGTGAAAACACTCTCTCCTGAACACAAACTCCAGATCTTCCAACACAGTGTAAGCACTCTCTCAAAACAAAAACACCCCAGATCTCCAAAAGCAGTGTAAACAATCTCTCCTGAACACACTTCGGATCTCCAAATGCAGTGAAAACACTCTCTCCTGAACACACTCCAGATCTCCAAATACAGTGTAAACACTCTCTCCTGAACACACCCCAGATCTCCAATTGCAGTGCAGAACTCTGTCCTGAAAACACTCCAGATCTCCAAACGTAATGTAAGCACTATGTCCTGAACACAAACTCCAGATGTCCAAACGCAGTGTAAACAATCTGTCCTGAGCACACTCCAGATCTCCAAACGTACTGAAAACACTCTCTCCTGAACACAAACTCCAGATCGTCCAACACAGTGTAAGCACTCTCTCAAAAAAAAAAGCACCCCAGATCTCCAAACGCAGTGTAAACAATCTCTCCTGAACACACTTCGGATCTCCAAATGCAGTGAAAACACTCTCTCCTGAACACACTCCAGATCTCCAAATGCAGTGTAAACACTCTCTCCTGAACAAACTCCAGATCTCCAAACGCAGTAAAAACACTCTCTCCTGAATACACTCCTGATCTCCAAATGCAGTGTAAACACTCTATCCTGAACACACTCCAGATCTCCAAATGCACTGTTATCACTCTCTCCTGAAAACACTCCAGATCTCCAAATGCATTGCAAACGCTCTCACCTGAATACACTCCAGATCACCAAACACAGTGTAAACACTCTCTGCTGAACACAATTCCAGATCTCCAAATGCAGTGTAAACACTGTCTCCCGAAAACACTAAAGATCTCCAAAGCCAGTTTATATGCTCTCTCCTGAACACACTCTAGATAACCGAATGCAGTGTAAACGCTCTCTCATGAACACACTCCAGATCACCAAATGCAGTGTAAACACTCTCTCCGAACACACTCCATATCTCAAAATACACTGTAAACACTCTCTCCTGAACACACTCCAGATCACCGAAGGCAGTGCAAACGCTCTCTGCTGAATGCACTCCACATCTCCAAATGCAGTGTAAACACTCTCTCCTGAACACACTCCAGATCTCCAAACTCAGTGTCAGCACTCTCTCCTGAACAAATTGCAGTTCTCCAAATGCAGTGTAAATACTCTCTCCTGATCAAACACCAGATCTCCAAATGCAGTGTAGAACTCTCTCCTGAACACACTCCAGATCTCCAATGCAGTGTAAACATTCTCTCCTGAACACACTCCAGAACTCCAGACACAGTGTGAGCACTCTCTCCTGAACACAATCCAGATCTCGATACGCAGTGTAAACACTCTCACCTGAACATACTCCAGAGCTCCAAACGCAGTGTAAACACTCTCTCCTGAACGCACTCCAGATCTCCAAATGCAGTGTAAACACTCTCTCCTGAACAAACTCCAGATCTCCAATTGCAGTGTAAGCACTCTCTCCTGAATACACTCCAGGTCACCAAACACAGTGTAAACACTCTCTGCTGAACACAAACTCCAGATCTCCAAATGCAGTGTCAACACTGTCTCCCGAACACACTCCAGATCTCCAAAAACAGTGTAAATGCTCTCTCTTGAACGCACTCTAGATCACCAAATGCAGTGTAAATGCACTCTCCTGAACACACTCCAGATCTCCAAATGCAGTGTAAGCACTATCTCCTGAACGCACTCCAGATCTCCAAATGCAGTGTAACTACTGTCTCCTGAACACACCCCAGATCTCCAATTGCAGTGCAGAACTCTGTCCTGAAAACACTCCAGATCTCCAAACGTAATGTAAGCACTATGTCCTGAACACAAACTCCAGATGTCCAAACGCAATGTAAACAATCTGTCCTGAGCACACTGCAGTTCTCCAAACGTAGTGAGAACACTCTCTCCTGAACACAAACTCCAGATCGTCCAACACAGTGTAAGCACTCTCTGAAAAAAAAAAAGCACCCCAGATCTCCAAACGCAGCGTAAACAATCTCTCCTGAACACACTTCGGATCTCCAAATGCAGTGAAAAAACTCTCTCCTGAACACACTCCAGATCTCCAAATGCAGTGTAAACACTCCCTCCTGAACAATCTCCAGATCTCCAAACGCAGTGTAAACACTCTCTCCTGAATACACTCCAGATCACCAAACGCAGTGTAAACAATCTCTCCTGAACACAAACTCCCGATCTCCATACGCAGTGTAAACACTCTCTCCCAAACACACTCGAGATCTCCAAACGCAGTGTAAACGCTCTCCCCTGAACACACTCCAGATCACCAAATGCAGTGTAAACGCTCTCTCCTGAACACACTCCAGATCACCAAACGCAGTGTAAACAATCTCTCAGAACACACTCCATATCTCCAAATGCAGTGAAAACACTCTCTCCTGAATACAAACTCCTGATCTTCCATCACAGTTTAAACACTCCCTCCTGAAGGCAAACTCCATGTCTCCAAACGCAGTGTAAACTCTCTATCCTGAATACACTCCAGGTCACCAAACACAGTGTAAACACTCTCTCCTGAACACAATTCCAGATCCCCAAACGCAGTGTAAACACTGTCTCCCGAACACACTCCAGATCTCCAAAGGCAGTTTAAACGCTCTCTCCTGAACACACTCTAGATTACCAAACGCAGTGTAAATGCTCTCTCCTGAACACACTCCATATCACCAAATGCAGTGTAAACACTCTCTCCTGAATAGAAACTCCTGATCTTCCATCACAGTTTAAACACTCTTTCCTGAAGACAAACTCCATGTCTCCAAATGCAGTGTAAGCACTCTCTCCTGAACGCACTCCAGATCTCCAAATGCAGTGTAACTACTGTCTCCTGAACACACCCCAGATCTCCCAATGCAGTGCAGAACTCTGTCCTGAACACACTCCAGATCTCCAAACGCAATGTAAACACTATGTCCTGAACACAAACTCCAGATCTCCAAACGCAGTGTAAACACTGTGTCCTGAACACACTCCAGATCTCCAAACGTAGTGAAAACACTCTCTCCTGAACACAAACTCCAGATCTTCCAACACAGTGTAAGCACTCTCTCAAAAAAAAATAACACCCCAGATCTCCAAAAGCAGTGTAAACATTCTCTCCTGAAAACACTTCGGATCTCCAAATGCAGTGAAAACACTCTCTCCTGAACACACTCCAGATCTCCAAATGCAGTGTAAACACTCTCTCCTGAACAAACTCCAGATCTCCAAACGCAGTGTAAACAATCTCTCAGAACACACTCCATATCTCCAAATGCAGTGAAAATACTCTCTCCTGAATACAAACTCCTGATCTTCCAACACAGTTTAAACACTCTGTCCTGAAGACAAACTCCATGTCTCCAAACGCAGTGTAAACTCTCTATCCTGAATACACTCCAAATCACCAAACATAGTGTAAACACTCTCTCCTGAACACAATTCCAGATCTCCAAACGCACTGTAAACAGTATCTCCCGAACACACTCCAGATCTCCAAAGGCAGTTTAAACGCTCTCTCCTGAATACACTCCAGATCACCAAACGCAGTGTAAACAATCTCTCCTGAACACAAGCTCCAGATCTCCATACACAGTGTAAACAATCTCTCAGAACACACTCCATATCTCCAAATGCAGTGAAAACACTCTCTCCTGAACACAAACCAGATCACCAAATGCAGTGTAAACCGTCTCCCCAAACACACTCCATATCTCCAAATGCACTGTAAACACTCTCTCCTGAACACACTCCAGATCAGCAAATGCAGTGCAAATGTTCTCTGCTGAACACAATCCAGATCACCAAAGGCAGTGTAAACACTCTCTCCGACTACAATCCAGATCTCCAACCTCAGTGTCAGCACTCTCTCCTGACAAATTCCAGATCTCCAAATGATGTGTAAATACTCTCTCCTGATCACACTCCAGATCTCCAAACACAGTGTAAACACTCTCTCTTCAACACACTCCAGATCTCCAAACGCAGTGTAAATACTCTCACCTGAACTCACTCCTGATCTCCAAATGCAGTGTAAACACTCTATCCTGAACACACTCCAGATCTCCAAATGCAGTGTTATCACTCTCTCCTGAAAACACTCCAGATCTCCAAATGCATTGCAAACACTCTCACCTGAATACAATCCAGATCACCAAACACAGTGTAAACACTCTCTGCTGAACACACTCTAGATAACCGAATGCAGTGTAAACACTCTCTCATGAACACACTCCAGATCACCAAATGCAGTGTAAACACTCTCTCCGAACACACTCCATATCTCAAAATGCACTGTAAACACTCTCTCCTGAACACACTCCAGATCACCAAAGGCAGTGCAAACGCTCTCTGCTGAATGCACTCCAGATCACCAAACGCAGTGTAAACACTCTCTACGAATACACTCCAGATCTCCAAACTCAGTGTCAGCACTCTCTCCTGAATAAATTGCAGTTCTCCAAATGCAGTGTAAATACTCTCTCCTGATTACACTCCAGATCTCCAAACACAGTGTAGAAATCTGTCCTGAACACACTCCAGATCTCCAATCGCAGTGTAAACACTCTCTCCTGAACACACTCCAGATCTCCAAACACAGTGTAAACACTCTCTCCAGAACACACTCCAGATCTCCAAACACTGTGTAAACACTCTCTCCTGAACACACTCCAGATCTCCAAACACTGTGTGAGCACTCTCTCCTGAACACAATCCAGATCTCCAAACGCAATGTAAACACTCTCTCCTGAACACACTCCAGATCACCAAATGCAGTGTAAGCACTCTCTCCGAACGCACTCCAGATCTCCAAATGCAATGTAAACACTCTCTGATGAACACACTCCAGATCACCAAACGCACTGTAAACAGTCTTTCCCAAATGCAGTCCAAATGTCCAAATGCAGTGTTAAACACTCTCTCCTAAGAACAAACTCCAGATCTCCAAATGCAGTGTAAAAACTGTCTCCCGAACACACTCCAGATCGCCAAAGGCAGTGTAAATGCTCTCTCCTGAAAACACTCCAGTTCACCAAACTCAGTGGAAACAATTGCTCCCGGACACAAACACCAGATCTCCAAACGCAGTGTAATCACTCTCTCCTGAAAACACTCCAGATCTTCAAATGCAATGTAAACACTCTCTGCTGAACACAATTGCCAGATCTACAAACGGCGAGTAAACACACGCTCCTGATCAGACACCACATCTCCAAACGCAGTGTAGAACTCTGTCCTGAACACACTCCAGATCTCCAAAGGCAGTGTAAACATTCTCTCCTGAACTTACTCCAGATCTCCAAAAACAGTGTGAGCACTCTCTCCTGTACACAATCCAGATCTCGAAACGCAGTGCAAACACTGTCACCTGAACATACTCCAGAGCTCCAAACGCAGTGTAAACACTCTCTCCTGAACACACTCCAGATCTCCAAATGCAGTGTAAACACTCTCTCCTGAACAAACTCCAGATCTCCAATTGCAGTGTAAACACTCTCTCCTGAATACACTCCAGGTCACCAAACACAGTGTAAACACTCTCTGCTGAACACAAACTCCAGATCTCCAAATGCAGTGTCAACACTGTCTCCCGAACACTCTCCAGATCTCCAAAAACAGTGTAAATGCACTCTAGATCACCAAATGCAGTGTAAATGCACTCTCCTGAACATACTCCAGAGCTCCAAACGCAGTGTAAACACTCTCTCCTGAACATACTGCAGATCGCCAAATGCAGTGTAATCAGTCTCTCCTGAACCCACTCCAGATCATCAAATGCAGTGTGAATGCTCTCTCCTGAACACGCTCCAGTTCACCAAATGCAGTGTATACACTTTCTCCCAAACACACTCCAGATCAGCAAATGCAGTGTAAACACTCTCCCCGAACACTCTCCAGATCTCCAAACTCAGTGTCAGCACTCTCTCCGGAACAAATTCCCAATCTCCAAATGCAGTGTAAATACTCTCTCCTGATCACACTCCAGATCTCCAAACGCAGTGTAGAAATCTCTCCTGAACACACTCCAGATCTCCAAACGCAGTGTAAACACTCTCTCCTGAACACACTCCAGATCTCCAAACACAGTGTAAACACTCTCCCCGAACACTCTCCAGATCTCCAAACGCAGTGTAAACACTCTCACCTGAACATACTCCAGAGCTCCAAACGCAGTGTAAGCACTCTCTCCTGAACAAACTCCAGATCACCAAATGCAGTGTAAACACTCTCTCCTGAGCAAACTCCAGATCTCCAAATGCAGTGCAGCACTCTGTCATGAACACACTCCAGAGCTCCAAACACAGTGAAAACACTCTCTCCTGAACACAAACTCCAGATCTCCAAACGCAGTGTAAACACACTCTCCTGAACACACTTCAGATCTCCAAACGTAGTGAAAACACTCTCTCCTGAGCACAAAATCCAGATCTTCCAACACAGTGTAAACACTCTATCCGAAAAAAACACTCCAGATCTCCAAAAGCATTGTAAACACTCTCTCCTGAACACGAACTCCAGATCTCCAAATGCAGTGTAAACACTCTCTCCTGAACACACTCCAGATCACCAAACGCAGTGCAAACGCTCTCTGCTGAATACAGTCCAGATCACCAAACGCAATGTAAACACTCTCTCCGAATACACTCCAGATCTCCAAACACAGTGGAAACACTCTCTCCTGAACACAAACTCCAGATCTCCAAACGCAGTGTAAACACACTCTCCTGAACACACTTCAGATCTCCAAACGTAGTGAAAACACTCTCTCCGGAGCACAAAATCCAGATCTTCCAACACAGTGTAAACACTCTATCCGAAAAAAAACACTCCAGATCTCCAAAAGCATTGTAAACACTCTCTCCTGAACACGAACTCCAGATCTCCAAATGCAGTGTAAACACTCTCTCATGAACACACTCCAGATCACCAAACACTCTGTAAGCACTCTTTCCCGAACACAGTCCAAATGTCCAAATGCAGTGTAAACACTCTCTCCTATGAACAAACTCCGGATCTCCAAATGCAGTGTAAAAACTGTCTCCCGAACACACTCCAGATCGCCAAAGGCAGTGTAAATGCTCTCCCCTGAAAACACTCCAGTTCACCAAACTCAGCGGAAACAATTTCTCCCGGACACAAACACCAGATCTCGAAACGCAGTGTAATCACTCTCTCCTGAAAACAGTCCAGATCTTCAAACGCAATGTAAACACACTCTCCTGACCACAAATGCCAGATCTACAAACGGCGAGTAAACACTCGCTCCTGATCAAACACCAGATCTCCAAACGCAGTGTAGAACTCTGTCCTGAACACACTCCAGATCTCCAAAGGCAGTGTAAACATTCTCTCCTGAACACACTCCAGATCTCCAAACACAGTGTGAGCACTCTCTCCTGAACACAATCCAGATCTCGAAACGCAGTGTAAACACTCTCACCTGAACATACTCCAGAGCTCCAAACTCAGTGTAAACACTCTCTCCTGAACACACTCCAGATCTCCAAATGCAGTGCAAACACTCTCTCCTGAACAAACTCCAGATCTCCAAATGCAGTGTAAACACTCTCTCCTGAACACACTCCAGATCACCAAACACAGTGCAAACACTCTCTGCTGAACACAAACTCCAGGTCTCCAAATGCAGTGTAAACACTCTATCCTGAATACACTCCAGGTCACCAAACACAGTGTAAACACTCTATCCTGAATACACTCCAGGTCACCAAAAACAGTAAAAACACTATCTCCTGAACACAAACTCAAAATCTCCAAATGCAGTGCAAACACTCTCTCCTGAACCCACTCCAGATCACCAAATGCAGTGTGAATGCTCTCTCCTGAACACGCTCCAGATCACCAAATTCAGTGTAAACACTTTCTCTCAAACACACTCCAGATCAGCAAATGCAGTGTAAACACTCTCCCCGAACACACTCCAGATCTCCAAACGCAGTGTAGAACTCTGTCCTGAACAAACTCCAGATCTCCAAAGGCAGTGTAAACATTCTCTCCTGAACACACTCCAGATCTCCAAACACAGTGTGAGCACTCTCTCCTGAACACAATCCAGATCTCGAAACGCAGTGTAAACACTCTCACATGAACATACTCCAGAGCTCCAAACGCAGTGTAAACACTCTCTCCTGAACACACTCCAGATCTCCAAATGCAGTGTAAACACTCTCTCCTGCCTGAACAAACTCCAGATCTCCAAATGCATTTTAAGCTCTCTATCCTGAATACACTCCAGGTCACCAAACACTGTGTAAACACTCTATCCTGAATGCACTCCAGGTCACCAAAAACAGTATAAACACTATCTCCTGAACACAAACTCAAAATCTCCAAATGCAGTGCAAACACTGTCTCCTGAACCCACTCCAGATCACCAAACGCAGTGTAAACAATCTCTCAGAACACACTCCATATCTCCAAATGCAGTGAAAACACTCTCTCCTGAATACAAACTCCTGATCTTCCAACACAGTTTAAACACTCTCTCCTGAAGACAAACTCCATGTCTCCAAACGCAGTGTAAACTCTCTATCCTGAATACACTCCAGGTCACCAAACACAGTGTAAACACTCTCTCCTGAACACCATTCCGGATCTCCAAACTCATTGTAAACATTGTCTCCGAACACACTCCAGATCTCCAAGGGCTGTTTAAATGCTCTCTCCTGAACACACTCCAGATAACCAAATGCAGTGTAAACGCTCTCTCCTGAACACAATCCAGATCACCAAATGCAGTGTAAACACTCTCTCCGACTACACTCCAGATCTCCAAACTCAGTGTCAGCACTCTCTCCGGAACAAATTCCCAATCTCCAAATGCAGTGTAAATACTCTCTCCTGATCACACTCCAGATCTCCAAACGCAGTGTAGAAATCTGTCCTGAACACACTCCAGATCTCCAAACGCAGTGTAAACACTCTCTCCTGAACACACTCCAGATCTCCAAACACAGTGTAAACACTCTCCCCGAACACTCTCCAAATCTCCAAACGCAGTGTAAACACTCTCACCTGAACATACTCCAGAGCTCCAAACGCAGTGTAAGCACTCTCTCCTGAACAAACTCCAGATCTCCAAATGCAGTGTAAACACTCTATCCTGAATACACTCCAGGTCACCAAACACAGTGTAAACACTCTATCCTGAATACACTCCAGGTCACCAAAAACAGTATAAACACTATCTCCTGAACACAAACTCAAAATCTCCAAATGCAGTGCAAACACTCTCTCCTGAACCCACTCCAGATCACCAAATGCAATGTGAATGCTCTCTCCTGAACACGCTCCGGATCACCAAATTCAGTGTAAACACTTTCTCTCAAACACACTCCAGATCAGCAAATGCAGTGTAAACACTCTCCCCGAACACACTCCAGAACTCCAAACGCAGTGTAGAACTCTGTCCTGAACAAACTCCAGATCTCCAAAGGCAGTGTAAACATTCTCTCCTGAACACACTCCAGATCTCCAAACACAGTGTGAGCACTCTCTCCTGAACACAATCCAGATCTCGAAACGCATTGTAAACACTCTCACATGAACATACTCCAGAGCTCCAAACGCAGTGTAAACACTCTCTCCTGAACACACTCCAGATCTCCAAATGCAGTGTAAACACTCTCTCCTGCCTGAACAAACTCCAGATCTCCAAATGCATTTTAAGCTCTCTATCCTGAATACACTCCAGGTCACCAAACACTGTGTAAACACTATATCCTGAATGCACTCCAGGTCACCAAAAACAGTATAAACACTATCTCCTGAACACAAACTCAAAATCTCCAAATGCAGTGCAAACACTGTCTCCTGAACCCACTCCAGATCACCAAACGCAGTGTAAACAATCTCTCAGAACACACTCCATATCTCCAAATGCAGTGAAAACACTCTCTCCTGAATACAAACTCCTGATCTTCCAACACAGTTTAAACACTCTCTCCTGAAGACAAACTCCATGTCTCCAAACGCAGTGTAAACTCTCTATCCTGAATACACTCCAGGTCACCAAACACAGTGTAAACACTCTCTCCTGAACACCATTCCGGATCTCCAAACTCATTGTAAACATTGTCTCCCGAACACACTCCAGATCTCCAAGGGCTGTTTAAATGCTCTCTCCTGAACACACTCCAGATAACCAAATGCAGTGTAAACGCTCTCTCCTGAACACACTCCAGATCACCAAAGACAGTGCAAACGCTCTCTGCTGAACACAATCCAGATCACCAAACGCAGTGTAAACACTCTCTCCGACTACACTCCAGATCTCCAAACTCAGTGTCAGCACTCTCTCCGGAACAAATTCCCAATCTCCAAATGCAGTGTAAATACTCTCTCCTGATCACACTCCAGATCTCCAAACGCAGTGTAGAAATCTGTCCTGAACACACTCCAGATCTCCAAACGCAGTGTAAACACTCTCTCCTGAACACACTCCAGATCTCCAAACACAGTGTAAACACTCTCCCCGAACACTCTCCAAATCTCCAAACGCAGTGTAAACACTCTCACCTGAACATACTCCAGAGCTCCAAACGCAGTGTAAGCACTCTCTCCTGAACAAACTCCAGATCTCCAAATGCAGTGTAAACACTCTCTCCTGAACAAACTCCAGATCTCCAAATGCAGTGCAGAACTTTGTCATGAACACACTCCAGAGCTCCAAACACAGTGGAAACACTCTCTCCTGAACACAAACTCCAGATCTCCAAACGCAGTGTAAACACACTCTCCTGAACACACTTCAGATCTCCAAACGTAGTGCAAACACTCTCTCCTGAGCACAAAATCCAGATCTTCCAACACAGTGTAAACACTCTATCCGAAAAAAAACACTCCAGATCTCCAAAAGCATTGTAAACACTCTCTCCTGAACACGAACTCCAGATCTCCAAATGCAGTGTAAACACTCTCTCATGAACACACTCCAGATCACCAAACACTCTGTAAGCACTCTTTCCCGACCACAGTCCAAATGTCCAAATGCAGTGTAAACATTCTCTCCTATGAACAAACTCCGGATCTCCAAATGCAGTGTAAAAACTGTCTCCCGAACACACTCCAGATCGCCAAAGGCAGTGTAAATGCTCTCTCCTGAAAACACTCCAGTTCACCAAACTCAGCGGAAACAATTTCTCCCGGACACAAACACCAGATCTCGAAACGCAGTGTAATCACTCTCTCCTGACCACAAATGCCAGATCTACAAACGGCGAGTAAACACTCGCTCCTGATCAAACACCAGATCTCCAAACACAGTGTAGAACTCTGTCCTGAACACACTCCAGATCTCCAAAGGCAGTGTAAACATTCTCTCCTGAACACACTCCAGATCTCCAAACACAGTGTGAGCACTCTCTCCTGAACACAATCCAGATCTCGAAACGCAGTGTAAACACTCTCACCTGAACATACTCCAGAGCTCCAAACTCAGTGTAAACACTCTCTCCTGAACACACTCCAGATCTCCAAATGCAGTGCAAACACTCTCTCCTGAACAAACTCCAGATCTCCAAATGCAGTGTAAACAATCTCTCCTGAATACACTCCAGATCACCAAACACAGTGCAAACACTCTCTGCTGAACACAAACTCCAGGTCTCCAAATGCAGTGTAAACACTCTATCCTGAATACACTCCAGGTCACCAAACACAGTGTAAACACTCTATCCTGAATACACTCCAGGTCACCAAAAACAGTATAAACACTATCTCCTGAACACAAACTCAAAATCTCCAAATGCAGTGCAAACACTCTCTCCTGAACCCACTCCAGATCACCAAATGCAATGTGAATGCTCTCTCCTGAACACGCTCCGGATCACCAAATTCAGTGTAAACACTTTCTCTCAAACACACTCCAGATCAGCAAATGCAGTGTAAACACTCTCCCCGAACACACTCCAGAACTCCAAACGCAGTGTAGAACTCTGTCCTGAACAAACTCCAGATCTCCAAAGGCAGTGTAAACATTCTCTCCTGAACACACTCCAGATCTCCAAACACAGTGTGAGCACTCTCTCCTGAACACAATCCAGATCTCGAAACGCATTGTAAACACTCTCACATGAACATACTCCAGAGCTTCAAACGCAGTGTAAACACTCTCTCCTGAACACACTCCAGATCTCCAAATGCAGTGTAAACACTCTCTCCTGCCTGAACAAACTCCAGATCTCCAAATGCATTTTAAGCTCTCTATCCTGAATACACTCCAGGTCACCAAACACTGTGTAAACACTATATCCTGAATGCACTCCAGGTCACCAAAAACAGTATAAACACTATCTCCTGAACACAAACTCAAAATCTCCAAATGCAGTGCAAACACTGTCTCCTGAACCCACTCCAGATCACCAAACGCAGTGTAAACAATCTCTCAGAACACACTCCATATCTCCAAATGCAGTGAAAACACTCTCTCCTGAATACAAACTCCTGATCTTCCAACACAGTTGAAACACTCTCTCCTGAAGACAAACTCCATGTCTCCAAACGCAGTGTAAACTCTCTATCCTGAATACACTCCAGGTCACCAAACACAGTGTAAACACTCTCTCCTGAACACCATTCCGGATCTCCAAACTCATTGTAAACATTGTCTCCCGAACACACTCCAGATCTCCAAGGGCTGTTTAAATGCTCTCTCCTGAACACACTCCAGATAACCAAATGCAGTGTAAACGCTCTCTCCTGAACACACTCCAGATCACCAAATGCAGTGCAAACGCTCTCTGCTGAACACAATCCAGATCACCAAACGCAGTGTAAACACTCTCTCCGACTACACTCCAGATCTCCAAACTCAGTGTCAGCACTCTCTCCGGAACAAATTCCCAATCTCCAAATGCAGTGTAAATACTCTCTCCTGATCACACTCCAGATCTCCAAACGCAGTGTAGAAATCTCTCCTGAACACACTCCAGATCTCCAAACGCAGTGTAAGCACTCTCTCCTGAACACACTCCAGATCTCCAAACACAGTGTAAACACTCTCCCCGAACACTCTCCAAATCTCCAAACGCAGTGTAAACACTCTCACCTGAACATACTCCAGAGCTCCAAACTCAGTGTAAACACTCTCTCCTGAACACACTCCAGATCTCCAAATGCAGTGCAAACACTCTCTCCTGAACAAACTCCAGATCTCCAAATGCAGTGTAAACAATCTCTCCTGAATACACTCCAGATCACCAAACACAGTGCAAACACTCTCTGCTGAACACAAACTCCAGGTCTCCAAATGCAGTGTAAACACTCTATCCTGAATACACTCCAGGTCACCAAACACAGTGTAAACACTCTATCCTGAATACACTCCAGGTCACCAAAAACAGTATAAACACTATCTCCTGAACACAAACTCAAAATCTCCAAATGCAGTGCAAACACTGTCTCCTGAACCCACTCCAGATCACCAAACGCAGTGTAAACAATCTCTCAGAACACACTCCATATCTCCAAATGCAGTGAAAACACTCTCTCCTGAATACAAACTCCTAATCTTCCAACACAGTTTAAACACTCTCTCCTGAAGACAAACTCCATGTCTCCAAACGCAGTGTAAACTCTCTATCCTGAATACACTCCAGGTCACCAAACACAGTGTAAACACTCTCTCCTGAACACCATTCCGGATCTCCAAACTCATTGTAAACATTGTCTCCCGAACACACTCCAGATCTCCAAGGGCTGTTTAAATGCTCTCTCCTGAACACACTCCAGATAACCAAATGCAGTGTAAACGCTCTCTCCTGAACACACTCCAGATCACCAAAGACAGTGCAAACGCTCTCTGCTGAACACAATCCAGATCACCAAACGCAGTGTAAACACTCTCTCCGACTACACTCCAGATCTCCAAACTCAGTGTCAGCACTCTCTCCGGAACAAATTCCCAATCTCCAAATGCAGTGTAAATACTCTCTCCTGATCACACTCCAGATCTCCAAACGCAGTGTAGAAATCTCTCCTGAACACACTCCAGATCTCCAAACGCAGTGTAAACACTCTCTCCTGAACACACTCCAGATCTCCAAACACAGTGTAAACACTCTCCCCGAACACTCTCCAAATCTCCAAACGCAGTGTAAACACTCTCACCTGAACATACTCCAGAGCTCCAAACGCAGTGTAAGCACTCTCTCCTGAACAAACTCCAGATCTCCAAATGCAGTGTAAACACTCTCTCCTGAACAAACTCCAGATCTCCAAATGCAGTGCAGAACTTTGTCATGAACACACTCCAGAGCTCCAAACACAGTGGAAACACTCTCTCCTGAACACAAACTCCAGATCTCCAAACGCAGTGTAAACACACTCTCCTGAACACACTTCAGATCTCCAAACGTAGTGCAAACACTCTCTCCTGAGCACAAAATCCAGATCTTCCAACACAGTGTAAACACTCTATCCGAAAAAAACACTCCAGATCTCCAAAAGCATTGTAAACACTCTCTCCTGAACACGAACTCCAGATCTCCAAATGCAGTGTAAACACTCTCTCATGAACACACTCCAGATCACCAAACACTCTGTAAGTACTCTTTCCCGAACACAGTCCAAATGTCCAAATGCAGTGTAAACATTCTCTCCTATGAACAAACTCCGGATCTCCAAATGCAGTGTAAAAACTGTCTCCCGAACACACTCCAGATCGCCAAAGGCAGTGTAAATGCTCTCTCCTGAAAACACTCCAGTTCACCAAACTCAGCGGAAACAATTTCTCCCGGACACAAACACCAGATCTCGAAACGCAGTGTAATCACTCTCTCCTGACCACAAATGCCAGATCTACAAACGGCGAGTAAACACTCGCTCCTGATCAAACACCAGATCTCCAAACGCAGTGTAGAACTCTGTCCTGAACACACTCCAGATCTCCAAAGGCAGTGTAAACATTCTCTCCTGAACACACTCCAGATCTCCAAACACAGTGTGAGCACTCTCTCCTGAACACAATCCAGATCTCGAAACGCAGTGTAAACAGTCTCACCTGAACATACTCCAGAGCTCCAAACTCAGTGTAAACACTCTCTCCTGAACACACTCCAGATCTCCAAATGCAGTGCAAACACTCTCTCCTGAACAAACTCCAGATCTCCAAATGCAGTGTAAACAATCTCTCCTGAATACACTCCAGATCACCAAACACAGTGCAAACACTCTCTGCTGAACACAAACTCCAGGTCTCCAAATGCAGTGTAAACACTCTATCCTGAATACACTCCAGGTCACCAAACACAGTGTAAACACTCTATCCTGAATACACTCCAGGTCACCAAAAACAGTATAAACACTATCTCCTGAACACAAACTCAAAATCTCCAAATGCAGTGCAAACACTCTCTCCTGAACCCACTCCAGATCACCAAATGCAATGTGAATGCTCTCTCCTGAACACGCTCCGGATCACCAAATTCAGTGTAAACACTTTCTCTCAAACACACTCCAGATCAGCAAATGCAGTGTAAACACTCTCCCCGAACACACTCCAGAACTCCAAACGCAGTGTAGAACTCTGTCCTGAACAAACTCCAGATCTCCAAAGGCAGTGTAAACATTCTCTCCTGAACACACTCCAGATCTCCAAACACAGTGTGAGCACTCTCTCCTGAACACAATCCAGATCTCGAAACGCATTGTAAACACTCTCACATGAACATACTCCAGAGCTCCAAACGCAGTGTAAACACTCTCTCCTGAACACACTCCAGATCTCCAAATGCAGTGTAAACACTCTCTCCTGCCTGAACAAACTCCAGATCTCCAAATGCATTTTAAGCTCTCTATCCTGAATACACTCCAGGTCACCAAACACTGTGTAAACACTATATCCTGAATGCACTCCAGGTCACCAAAAACAGTATAAACACTATCTCCTGAACACAAACTCAAAATCTCCAAATGCAGTGCAAACACTGTCTCCTGAACCCACTCCAGATCACCAAACGCAGTGTAAACAATCTCTCAGAACACACTCCATATCTCCAAATGCAGTGAAAACACTCTCTCCTGAATACAAACTCCTGATCTTCCAACACAGTTGAAACACTCTCTCCTGAAGACAAACTCCATGTCTCCAAACGCAGTGTAAACTCTCTATCCTGAATACACTCCAGGTCACCAAACACAGTGTAAACACTCTCTCCTGAACACCATTCCGGATCTCCAAACTCATTGTAAACATTGTCTCCCGAACACACTCCAGATCTCCAAGGGCTGTTTAAATGCTCTCTCCTGAACACACTCCAGATAACCAAATGCAGTGTAAACGCTCTCTCCTGAACACACTCCAGATCACCAAATGCAGTGCAAACGCTCTCTGCTGAACACAATCCAGATCACCAAACGCAGTGTAAACACTCTCTCCGACTACACTCCAGATCTCCAAACTCAGTGTCAGCACTCTCTCCGGAACAAATTCCCAATCTCCAAATGCAGTGTAAATACTCTCTCCTGATCACACTCCAGATCTCCAAACGCAGTGTAGAAATCTCTCCTGAACACACTCCAGATCTCCAAACGCAGTGTAAGCACTCTCTCCTGAACACACTCCAGATCTCCAAACACAGTGTAAACACTCTCCCCGAACACTCTCCAAATCTCCAAACGCAGTGTAAACACTCTCACCTGAACATACTCCAGAGCTCCAAACTCAGTGTAAACACTCTCTCCTGAACACACTCCAGATCTCCAAATGCAGTGCAAACACTCTCTCCTGAACAAACTCCAGATCTCCAAATGCAGTGTAAACAATCTCTCCTGAATACACTCCAGATCACCAAACACAGTGCAAACACTCTCTGCTGAACACAAACTCCAGGTCTCCAAATGCAGTGTAAACACTCTATCCTGAATACACTCCAGGTCACCAAACACAGTGTAAACACTCTATCCTGAATACACTCCAGGTCACCAAAAACAGTATAAACACTATCTCCTGAACACAAACTCAAAATCTCCAAATGCAGTGCAAACACTGTCTCCTGAACCCACTCCAGATCACCAAACGCAGTGTAAACAATCTCTCAGAACACACTCCATATCTCCAAATGCAGTGAAAACACTCTCTCCTGAATACAAACTCCTAATCTTCCAACACAGTTTAAACACTCTCTCCTGAAGACAAACTCCATGTCTCCAAACGCAGTGTAAACTCTCTATCCTGAATACACTCCAGGTCACCAAACACAGTGTAAACACTCTCTCCTGAACACCATTCCGGATCTCCAAACTCATTGTAAACATTGTCTCCCGAACACACTCCAGATCTCCAAGGGCTGTTTAAATGCTCTCTCCTGAACACACTCCAGATAACCAAATGCAGTGTAAACGCTCTCTCCTGAACACACTCCAGATCACCAAAGACAGTGCAAACGCTCTCTGCTGAACACAATCCAGATCACCAAACGCAGTGTAAACACTCTCTCCGACTACACTCCAGATCTCCAAACTCAGTGTCAGCACTCTCTCCGGAACAAATTCCCAATCTCCAAATGCAGTGTAAATACTCTCTCCTGATCACACTCCAGATCTCCAAACGCAGTGTAGAAATCTCTCCTGAACACACTCCAGATCTCCAAACGCAGTGTAAACACTCTCTCCTGAACACACTCCAGATCTCCAAACACAGTGTAAACACTCTCCCCGAACACTCTCCAAATCTCCAAACGCAGTGTAAACACTCTCACCTGAACATACTCCAGAGCTCCAAACGCAGTGTAAGCACTCTCTCCTGAACAAACTCCAGATCTCCAAATGCAGTGTAAACACTCTCTCCTGAACAAACTCCAGATCTCCAAATGCAGTGCAGAACTTTGTCATGAACACACTCCAGAGCTCCAAACACAGTGGAAACACTCTCTCCTGAACACAAACTCCAGATCTCCAAACGCAGTGTAAACACACTCTCCTGAACACACTTCAGATCTCCAAACGTAGTGCAAACACTCTCTCCTGAGCACAAAATCCAGATCTTCCAACACAGTGTAAACACTCTATCCGAAAAAAACACTCCAGATCTCCAAAAGCATTGTAAACACTCTCTCCTGAACACGAACTCCAGATCTCCAAATGCAGTGTAAACACTCTCTCATGAACACACTCCAGATCACCAAACACTCTGTAAGCACTCTTTCCCGAACACAGTCCAAATGTCCAAATGCAGTGTAAACACTCTCTCCTAAGAACAAACTCCGGATCTCCAAATGCAGTGTAAAAACTGTCTCCCGAACACACTCCAGATCGCCAAAGGCAGTGTAAATGCTCTCTCCTGAAAACACTCCAGTTCACCAAACTCAGCGGAAACAATTTCTCCCGGACACAAACACCAGATCTCGAAACGCAGTGTAATCACTCTCTCCTGACCACAAATGCCAGATCTACAAACGGCGAGTAAACACTCGCTCCTGATCAAACACCAGATCTCCAAACGCAGTGTAGAACTCTGTCCTGAACACACTCCAGATCTCCAAAGGCAGTGTAAACATTCTCTCCTGAACACACTCCAGATCTCCAAACACAGTGTGAGCACTCTCTCCTGAACACAATCCAGATCTCGAAACGCAGTGTAAACACTCTCACCTGAACATACTCCAGAGCTCCAAACTCAGTGTAAACACTCTCTCCTGAACACACTCCAGATCTCCAAATGCAGTGCAAACACTCTCTCCTGAACAAACTCCAGATCTCCAAATGCAGTGTAAACAATCTCTCCTGAATACACTCCAGATCACCAAACACAGTGCAAACACTCTCTGCTGAACACAAACTCCAGGTCTCCAAATGCAGTGTAAACACTCTATCCTGAATACACTCCAGGTCACCAAACACAGTGTAAACACTCTATCCTGAATACACTCCAGGTCACCAAAAACAGTATAAACACTATCTCCTGAACACAAACTCAAAATCTCCAAATGCAGTGCAAACACTCTCTCCTGAACCCACTCCAGATCACCAAATGCAATGTGAATGCTCTCTCCTGAACACGCTCCAGATCACCAAATTCAGTGTAAACACTTTCTCTCAAACACACTCCAGATCAGCAAATGCAGTGTAAACACTCTCCCCGAACACACTCCAGAACTCCAAACGCAGTGTAGAACTCTGTCCTGAACACACTCCAGATCTCCAAAGGCAGTGTAAACATTCTCTCCTGAACACACTCCAGATCTCCAAACACAGTGTGAGCACTCTCTCCTGAACACAATCCAGATCTCGAAACGCATTGTAAACACTCTCACATGAACATACTCCAGAGCTCCAAACGCAGTGTAAACACTCTCTCCTGAACACACTCCAGATCTCCAAATGCAGTGTAAACACTCTCTCCTGCCTGAACAAACTCCAGATCTCCAAATGCATTTTAAGCTCTCTATCCTGAATACACTCCAGGTCACCAAACACAGTGTAAACACTCTATCCTGAATGCACTCCAGGTCACCAAAAACAGTATAAACACTATCTCCTGAACACAAACTCAAAATCTCCAAATGCAGTGCAAACACTGTCTCCTGAACCCACTCCAGATCACCAAACGCAGTGTAAACAATCTCTCAGAACACACTCCATATCTCCAAATGCAGTGAAAACACTCTCTCCTGAATACAAACTCCTAATCTTCCAACACCGTTTAAACACTCTCTCCTGAAGACAAACTCCATGTCTCCAAACGCAGTGTAAACTCTCTATCCTGAATACACTCCAGGTCACCAAACACAGTGTAAACACTCTCTCCTGAACACCATTCCGGATCTCCAAACTCATTGTAAACATTGTCTCCCGAACACACTCCAGATCTCCAAGGGCTGTTTAAATGCTCTCTCCTGAACACACTCCAGATAACCAAATGCAGTGTAAACGCTCTCTCCTGAACACACTCCAGATCACCAAAGACAGTGCAAACGCTCTCTGCTGAACACAATCCAGATCACCAAACGCAGTGTAAACACTCTCTCCGACTACACTCCAGATCTCCAAACTCAGTGTCAGCACTCTCTCCGGAACAAATTCCCAATCTCCAAATGCAGTGTAAATACTCTCTCCTGATCACACTCCAGATCTCCAAACGCAGTGTAGAAATCTGTCCTGAACACACTCCAGATCTCCAAACGCAGTGTAAACACTCTCTCCTGAACACACTCCAGATCTCCAAACACAGTGTAAACACTCTCCCCGAACACTCTCCAAATCTCCAAACGCAGTGTAAACACTCTCACCTGAACATACTCCAGAGCTCCAAACGCAGTGTAAGCACTCTCTCCTGAACAAACTCCAGATCTCCAAATGCAGTGTAAACACTCTCTCCTGAACAAACTCCAGATCTCCAAATGCAGTGCAGAACTTTGTCATGAACACACTCCAGAGCTCCAAACACAGTGGAAACACTCTCTCCTGAACACAAACTCCAGATCTCCAAACGCAGTGTAAACACACTCTCCTGAACACACTTCAGATCTCCAAACGTAGTGCAAACACTCTCTCCTGAGCACAAAATCCAGATCTTCCAACACAGTGTAAACACTCTATCCGAAAAAAACACTCCAGATCTCCAAAAGCATTGTAAACACTCTCTCCTGAACACGAACTCCAGATCTCCAAATGCAGTGTAAACACTCTCTCATGAACACACTCCAGATCACCAAACACTCTGTAAGCACTCTTTCCCGACCACAGTCCAAATGTCCAAATGCAGTGTAAACATTCTCTCCTATGAACAAACTCCGGATCTCCAAATGCAGTGTAAAAACTGTCTCCCGAACACACTCCAGATCGCCAAAGGCAGTGTAAATGCTCTCTCCTGAAAACACTCCAGTTCACCAAACTCAGCGGAAACAATTTCTCCCGGACACAAACACCAGATCTCGAAACGCAGTGTAATCACTCTCTCCTGACCACAAATGCCAGATCTACAAACGGCGAGTAAACACTCGCTCCTGATCAAACACCAGATCTCCAAACGCAGTGTAGAACTCTGTCCTGAACACACTCCAGATCTCCAAAGGCAGTGTAAACATTCTCTCCTGAACACACTCCAGATCTCCAAACACAGTGTGAGCACTCTCTCCTGAACACAATCCAGATCTCGAAACGCAGTGTAAACACTCTCACCTGAACATACTCCAGAGCTCCAAACTCAGTGTAAACACTCTCTCCTGAACACACTCCAGATCTCCAAATGCAGTGCAAACACTCTCTCCTGAACAAACTCCAGATCTCCAAATGCAGTGTAAACAATCTCTCCTGAATACACTCCAGATCACCAAACACAGTGCAAACACTCTCTGCTGAACACAAACTCCAGGTCTCCAAATGCAGTGTAAACACTCTATCCTGAATACACTCCAGGTCACCAAACACAGTGTAAACACTCTATCCTGAATACACTCCAGGTCACCAAAAACAGTATAAACACTATCTCCTGAACACAAACTCAAAGTCTCCAAATGCAGTGCAAACACTCTCTCCTGAACCCACTCCAGATCACCAAATGCAATGTGAATGCTCTCTCCTGAACACGCTCCGGATCACCAAATTCAGTGTAAACACTTTCTCTCAAACACACTCCAGATCAGCAAATGCAGTGTAAACACTCTCCCCGAACACACTCCAGAACTCCAAACGCAGTGTAGAACTCTGTCCTGAACAAACTCCAGATCTCCAAAGGCAGTGTAAACATTCTCTCCTGAACACACTCCAGATCTCCAAACACAGTGTGAGCACTCTCTCCTGAACACAATCCAGATCTCGAAACGCATTGTAAACACTCTCACATGAACATACTCCAGAGCTCCAAACGCAGTGTAAACACTCTCTCCTGAACACACTCCAGATCTCCAAATGCAGTGTAAACACTCTCTCCTGCCTGAACAAACTCCAGATCTCCAAATGCATTTTAAGCTCTCTATCCTGAATACACTCCAGGTCACCAAACACTGTGTAAACACTATATCCTGAATGCACTCCAGGTCACCAAAAACAGTATAAACACTATCTCCTGAACACAAACTCAAAATCTCCAAATGCAGTGCAAACACTGTCTCCTGAACCCACTCCAGATCACCAAACGCAGTGTAAACAATCTCTCAGAACACACTCCATATCTCCAAATGCAGTGAAAACACTCTCTCTTGAATACAAACTCCTGATCTTCCAACACAGTTTAAACACTCTCTCCTGAAGACAAACTCCATGTCTCCAAACGCAGTGTAAACTCTCTATCCTGAATACACTCCAGGTCACCAAACACAGTGTAAACACTCTCTCCTGAACACCATTCCGGATCTCCAAACTCATTGTAAACATTGTCTCCCGAACACACTCCAGATCTCCAAGGGCTGTTTAAATGCTCTCTCCTGAACACACTCCAGATAACCAAATGCAGTGTAAACGCTCTCTCCTGAACACACTCCAGATCACCAAATGCAGTGCAAACGCTCTCTGCTGAACACAATCCAGATCACCAAACGCAGTGTAAACACTCTCTCCGACTACACTCCAGATCTCCAAACTCAGTGTCAGCACTCTCTCCGGAACAAATTCCCAATCTCCAAATGCAGTGTAAATACTCTCTCCTGATCACACTCCAGATCTCCAAACGCAGTGTAGAAATCTGTCCTGAACACACTCCAGATCTCCAAACGCAGTGTAAACACTCTCTCCTGAACACACTCCAGATCTCCAAACACAGTGTAAACACTCTCCCCGAACACTCTCCAAATCTCCAAACGCAGTGTAAACACTCTCACCTGAACATACTCCAGAGCTCCAAACGCAGTGTAAGCACTCTCTCCTGAACAAACTCCAGATCTCCAAATGCAGTGTAAACACTCTCTCCTGAACAAACTCCAGATCTCCAAATGCAGTGCAGAACTTTGTCATGAACACACTCCAGAGCTCCAAACACAGTGGAAACACTCTCTCCTGAACACAAACTCCAGATCTCCAAACGCAGTGTAAACACACTCTCCTGAACACACTTCAGATCTCCAAACGTAGTGCAAACACTCTCTCCTGAGCACAAAATCCAGATCTTCCAACACAGTGTAAACACTCTATCCGAAAAAAACACTCCAGATCTCCAAAAGCATTGTAAACTCTCTCTCCTGAACACGAACTCCAGATCTCCAAATGCAGTGTAAACACTCTCTCATGAACACACTCCAGATCACCAAACACTCTGTAAGCACTCTTTCCCGAACACAGTCCAAATGTCCAAATGCAGTGTAAACACTCTCTCCTAAGAACAAACTCCGGATCTCCAAATGCAGTGTAAAAACTGTCTCACGAACACACTCCAGATCGCCAAAGGCAGTGTAAATGCTCTCTCCTGAAAACACTCCAGTTCACCAAACTCAGCGGAAACAATTTCTCCCGGACACAAACACTAGATCTCGAAACGCAGTGTAATCACTCTCTCCTGACCACAAATGCCAGATCTACAAACGGCGAGTAAACACTCGCTCCTGATCAAACACCAGATCTCCAAACGCAGTGTAGAACTCTGTCCTGAACACACTCCAGATCTCCAAAGGCAGTGTAAACATTCTCTCCTGAACACACTCCAGATCTCCAAACACAGTGTGAGCACTCTCTCCTGAACACAATCCAGATCTCGAAACGCAGTGTAAACACTCTCACCTGAACATACTCCAGAGCTCCAAACTCAGTGTAAACACTCTCTCCTGAACACACTCCAGATCTCCAAATGCAGTGCAAACACTCTCTCCTGAACAAACTCCAGATCTCCAAATGCAGTGTAAACAATCTCTCCTGAATACACTCCAGATCACCAAACACAGTGCAAACACTCTCTGCTGAACACAAACTCCAGGTCTCCAAATGCAGTGTAAACACTCTATCCTGAATACACTCCAGGTCACCAAACACAGTGTAAACACTCTATCCTGAATACACTCCAGGTCACCAAAAACAGTATAAACACTATCTCCTGAACACAAACTCAAAATCTCCAAATGCAGTGCAAACACTCTCTCCTGAACCCACTCCAGATCACCAAATGCAATGTGAATGCTCTCTCCTGAACACGCTCCAGATCACCAAATTCAGTGTAAACACTTTCTCTCAAACACACTCCAGATCAGCAAATGCAGTGTAAACACTCTCCCCGAACACACTCCAGAACTCCAAACGCAGTGTAGAACTCTGTCCTGAACACACTCCAGATCTCCAAAGGCAGTGTAAACATTCTCTCCTGAACACACTCCAGATCTCCAAACACAGTTTGAGCACTCTCTCCTGAACAAAATCCAGATCTCGAAACGCAGTGTAAACACTCTCACATGAACATACTCCAGAGCTCCAAACGCAGTGTAAACACTCTCTCCTGAATACACTCCAGATCTCCAAATGCAGTGTAAACACTCTCTCCTGCCTGAACAAACTCCAGATCTCCAAATGCATTTTAAGCTCTCTATCCTGAATACACTCCAGGTCACCAAACACAGTGTAAACACTCTATCCTGAATGCACTCCAGGTCACCAAAAACAGTATAAACACTATCTCCTGAACACAAACTCAAAATCTCCAAATGCAGTGCAAACACTGTCTCCTGAACCCACTCCAGATCACCAAACGCAGTGTAAACAATCTCTCAGAACACACTCCATATCTCCAAATGCAGTGAAAACACTCTCTCCTGAATACAAACTCCTGATCTTCCAACACAGTTTAAACACTCTCTCCTGAAGACAAACTCCATGTCTCCAAACGCAGTGTAAACTCTCTATCCTGAATACACTCCAGGTCACCAAACACAGTGTAAACACTCTCTCCTGAACACCATTCCGGATCTCCAAACTCATTGTAAACATTGTCTCCCGAACACACTCCAGATCTCCAAGGGCTGTTTAAACGCTCTCTCCTGAACACACTCTAGATAACCAATTGCAGTGTAAACGCTCTCTCCTGAACACACTCCAGATCACCAAATGCAGTGCAAACGCTCTCTGCTGAACACAATCCAGATCACCAAACGCTGTGTAAACACTCTCTCCGACTACACTCCAAATCTCCAAACTCAGTGTCAGCACTCTCTCCTGAACAAATTCCGGATCTCCAAATGCTGTGTAATTACCCTCTCCTGATCACACTCCAGATCTCGAAACACAGTGTAAACCCTCTCTCCTGAACACACTCCAGATCTCCAAACGCAGTGTAAATACTCTCACCTGAACATACTCCAGAGCTCCAAACGCAGTGCAAACACTCTCTCCTGAAAACACTCCTGATCTCCAAATGCAGTGTAAACACTCTATCCTGAAGGCACTCCAGATCTCCAAATATAGTGTTATCACTCTCTCCTGAAAACACTCCAGATCTCCAAATGCAGTGCAAACACTCTCACCTGAATACACTCCAGATCACCAAACACAGTGTAAACACTCTCTCCTGAACACAATCCCAAATCGCCAAACGCAGTGTAAACACTGCCTCCCGAACACACTACAGATCTCCAAAGGCAGTTTAAATGCTCTCTCCTGAACACACTGTAGATTGCCGAATGCACTGTAAACGCCCTCTCCTGAACACATTCCAGATCACCAAATGCAGTGTAAACACTCTCTCCGAACACACTCCATATCTCCAAATGCACTGTAAACACTCTCTCCTGAACACAATCCAGATCACCAAACGCAGTGCAAACGCTCTCTGCTGAATACAGTCCAGATCACCAAACGCAATGTAAACACTCGCTCCGAATACACTCCAGGTCTCCAAACTCAGTGTCAGCACACTCTCCTGAACAAATTCCAGTTCTCCAAATGCAGTGTAAATACGCTCTCCTGATCAAACTCCAGATCTCCAAACGCAGTGTAGAAATCTGTCCTGAACACACTCCAGATCTCCAAACGCAGTGTAAACACTCTCTCCTGAACACGCTCCAAATCGCCAAACACAGTGTAAACACTCTCTGCTGAACACACTCCAGATCACCAAACGCAGTGTAAACACTCTCTCATGAACACACTCTAGATCACCAAACGCACTGTAAACACTCTTTCCCGAATGCAGTCCAAATGTCCAAATGCAGTGTAAACACACTCTCCTAAGAACAAACACCTGATCTCCAAATGCAGTGTAAAAACTGTCTCCCGAACACACTCCAGATCGCCAAAGGCAGTGTAAATGCTCTCTCCTGAAAACACTCCAGTTCACCAAACTCAGTGGAAACAATTTCTCCCAGACACAAACACCAGATCTCCAAACGCAGTGTAATCACTCTCTCCTGAAAACACTCCAGATCTTCAAATGCAATGTAAACACTCTCTCCTGAACACAAATGCCAGATCTACAAACGGCGAGTAAACACTCGCTCCTGATCAAACACCAGATCTCCAAACGCAGTGTAGAACTCTGTCCTGAACACACTCCAGATCTCCAAAGGCAGTGTAAACATTCCCTCCTGAACACACTCCAGATCTCCAAACACAGTGTGAGCACTCTCTCCTGTACACAATCCAGATCTCGAAACACAGTGCAAACACTCTCACCTGAACATACTCCAGAGATCCAAACGCAGTGTAATCAGTCTCTCCTGAACCCACTCCAGATCATTAAATGCAGTGTGAATGCTCTCTAGTGAACACGCTCCAGATCACCAAATGCAGTGTAAACACTTTCTCCCAAACACACTCCAGATGAGCAAATGCAGTGTAAACACTCACACCGAACACTCTCCAGATCTCCAAACTCAGTGTCAGCACTCTCTCCAGTACAAATTCCTGATCTCCAAATGCAGTGTAAACAGTCTCTCCTGAACCCACTCCAGATCATCAAATGCAGTGTGAATGCTCTCTCCAGAACACGCTCCTGATCACCAAATGCAGTGTAAACTCTTTCTCCCAAACACACTCCAGATCTCCAAACGCAGTGTATACACTCTCTCCTGAACACACTCCAGATATCCAAACACAGTGTAAACACTCTCCCCGAACACTCTCCAGATCTCCAAACGCACTGTAAACACTCTCACCTGAACATACTCCAGAGCTCCAAACGCAATGTAAACACTCTCTCCTGAACACACTCCAGATCTCCAAATGCAGTGTAAACACTCTCTCCTGAACAAACTCCAGATCTCCAAATGCAGTGCAGAACTCTGTCATGAACACACTCCAGAGCTCCAAACACAGTGGAAACACTCTCTCCTGAACACAAACTCCAGATCTCCAAACACAGTGTAAACACACTCCCCTGAACACACTTCAGATCTCCAAACGTAGTGCAAACACTCTCTCCTGAGCACAAACTCCAGATCTTCCAACACAGTGTAAACACTCTATCCGAAAAAAACACTCCAGATCTCCAAAAGCATTGTAAACATTCTCTCCTGAACACACTACAGATCTGCAAACGCAAAGTAATCACTCTCTCCTGAACACACTCCAGATTTCCAGATGCAGCGTAAACACTGTCTCCTGAACACGAACTCCAGATCTCCAAATGCAGTGTGAACACTCTCTCATGAACACACTCCAGATCACCAAACACAATGTAAGCACTCTTTCCCGAACACAGTCCAAATGTCCAAATGCAGTGTAAACACTCTCTCCTAAGAACAAACTCCAGATCTCCAAATGCAGTGTAGGAACTGTCTCCCGAACACAATCCAGATCGCCAAAGGCAGTGTAAATGCTCTCTCCTGAAAACACTCCAGTTCACCAAACTCAGTGGAAACAATTTCTCCCGGACACAAACACCAGATCTCCAAACGCAGTGTAATCACTCTCTCCTGAAAACACTCCAGATCTTCAAACGCAATGCAAACACTCTCTCCTGAACAAAATTGTCAGATCTCCAAACGGCGAGTAAACACTCGCTCCTGATCAAACACCAGATCTCCAAACGCAGTGTAGAACTCTGTCCTGAACACACTCCAGATCTCCAAAGGCAGTGTAAACATTCTCTCCTGAACACACTCCAGATCTCCAAACACAGTGTGAGCACTCTCTCCTGAACACAATCCGGATCTCCAAATGCAGTGTAAACACTCTCACCTGAATACACTCCAGATCACCAAACAAAGTGCAAACACTCTCTGCTGAACACAAACTCCAGGTCTCCAAATGCAGTGTAAACAGTCTCTCCTGAACACAAACTCCAGGTCTCCAAACGCACTGTAAACAATCTCTCCTGAATACACTCCAGGTCACCAAACAGAGTGTAAACACTCTATCCTGAATACACTCCAGGTCACCAAAAACAGTATAAACACTATCTCCTGAACACAAACTCAAAATCTCCAAATGCAGTGCAAACACTCTCTCCTGAACCCACTCCAGATCACCAAATGCAGTGTAAACACTTTCTCCCAAACACACTCCAGATCAGCAAATGCAGTGTAAACACTCTCCCCGAACACTTTCCACATCTCCAAACTCAGTGTCAGCACTCTCTCCGGAACAAATTCCCGATCTCCAAATGCAGTGTAAATACTCTCTCCTGATCACACTCCAGATCTCCAAACGCAGTGTAGAAATCTGTCCTGAACACACTCCAGATCTCCAAACGCAGTGTAGACACTCTGTCCTGAACACCCTCCAGATCTCCAAACACAGTGTAAACACTCTCCCCGAACACTCTCCAGATCTCCAAACGCAGTGTAAACACTCTCACCTGAACATACTCCGGAGCTCCAAACGCAGTGTAAACACTCTCTCCTGAACACACTCAGGATGTCCAAATGCAGTGTAAACACTCTCTCCTGAACAAACTCCAGATCTCCAACTGCAGTGTAAACACACTCTCCTGAATAATCTCCAAGATCTCCAAACCCAGTGTAAATACTCTCTCCTGAACACACTCCAGATCTCCAAACGCAGTGTAAACACTTCCTCTGAATGCACTCCAGATCTCCAATTGCAGTGTAAACACTCTCTCATGAACACACTCCAGATCACCAAACGCAGTGTAAACACTCTTTCCCGAACACAGTCCACATATCCAAATGCAGTGTAAACACTCTCTCCTGAACACACTCCAGATCAGCAAATGCACTGTAAACACGCTCCCCGAACACATGCCAGATCTCCAAACTCAGTGTCAGCACTCTCTCCTGAACAAATTCCCGATCTCCAAATGCAGTGTAAATATTCTCTCCTGATCACACTCCAGATCTCCAAAAGCAGTGTAGAAATCTGTCCTGAACAGACTCCAGATCTCCAAACGCAGTGTAAACACTCTCTCCTGAACAAACTCCAGATCTCCAAACACAGTGTAAACACTCTCTCCTGAACACACTCCAGATCATCAAACGCAGTGTAAACACTCTCTCCTGAAAACAAACACCAGATCTCCAATTGCAGTGTAAAAGCTCGCTCCTGGACCCACTCCAGATATCCAAACGCAGTGTAAATGCTCTCTCCTGAACACACACCAGATCACCAAACGCAGTATAAACACTCTCACCGAACACACTCCAGATCTCCAAATGCAGTGTAAGCACTCTCTCCTGAACGCACTCCAGATCTCCAAAAGCAGTGTAACTACTGTCTCCTGAACACACGCCAGATCTCCAACTGCAGGGCAGAACTCTCTCCTGAACACAGTCCAGATCTCCAAACGCAATGTAAACACTACGTCCTGAACAAAAACTCCAGATCTCCAAACGCAGTGTAAACACTCTGTCCTGAACACACTCCAGATCTCCAAATGCTGTGTAAACACTCTCTCCTGAACACGAACTCCAGATCTCCAAATGCAGTGCAGACACACTATCCTGAATACACTCCAGGTCACCAAACACAGTGTAAACACTCTCTCCTGAACACAAACTACAGATCTCCAAGTGCAGTGTAAACACTGTCTCCCGAACACACTCCAGATCTCCAAAAACAGTGTAAATGCTCTCTCCTGAACGCACTCTAGATCACAAAATGCAGTGTAAATGCACTCTCCTGAACACACTCCAGATCACCAAATGCAGTGTAAACACTCTCTCCGAACACACTCCATATCTCCAAAAGCACTGTAAACACTCTCTCCTGAACACACTCCAGATCCGCAAACGCATTGCAAGCGCCCTCTCCTGAACACACTCTAGATCACCAAACGCAGTGTAAACTGTCTCTCCGAACACACTCCAGATCTCCAAATGCTGTGTAAGCACTCTCTCCTGAACTCACTCCAGATCTCCAAATGCAGTGTAACTACTGTCTCCTGAACACACGCCAGATCTCCAAATGCAATGCAGAACTCTCTCCTGAACACACTCCAGATCTCCAAACGCAATGTAAACACTATGTCCTGAACACAAACTCCAGATCTCCAAACGCAGTGTAAACACTATGTCCTGAACACAATCCAGATCTCCAAACGTAGTGAAAACACTCTCTCCTGAACAAAAACTCCAGATTTTCCAACACAGTGTAAGCACTCTCTCAAAAAAAAAACACCCCAGATCTCCAAACGCAGTGTAAACAATCTCTCCTGAACACACTTCGGATCTCCAAATGCAGTGAAAACACTCTCTCCGGAACACACTTCAGATCTCCAAATGCAGTGTGAACACTCTCTAATGAACAAACTCCAGATCTCCAAACGCAGTGTAGAATTCTGTCCTGAACACACTCCTGATCTCCAAATGCAGTGTAAACACTCTATCCTTAACACACTCCAGATCTCCAAATGCAGTGTTATCACTCTCTCCTGAAAACACTCCAGATCTCCAAATGCAGTGCAAACACTCTCACCTGAATACACTCCAGATCACCAAACACAGTGTAAACACTCTCTCCTGAACAAAATTCCAGATCTCCAAATGCAGTGTAAACACTGTCTCCCGAAAAGACTCCAGATCTCCAAAAACAGTGTAAATGCTCTCTCCTGAACGCACTCTAGATTACCAAATGCAGTGTAAACGCCCTCTCCTGAACACACTCCAGATCACCAAACGCAGTGTAAACACTCTCTCCGAACACACTCCAGATCTCCAAATGCAGTGTAAGCACTCTCTCCTGAACGCACTCCAGATCTCCAAAAGCAGTGTAACTACTGTCTCCTGAACACACGCCAGATCTCCAAATGCAGTGCAGAAAACTCTCCTGAACACACTCCTGATCTCCAAACGTAATGTAAACACTATGTCCTGAACACAAACTCCAGATCTCCAAACGCAGTGTAAACACTGTGTCCTGAACACAATCCAGATCTCCAAACGTAGTGAAAACACTCTCTCCTGAACACACTCCAGATCTCCAAACGCAGTGTAAATAGTCTCTCTGAATGCACTCCATATCTCCAAATGCAGTGTAATCACTCTCTCATGAACACACTCCAGATCACCAAACGCAGAGTAAACACTCTTTCCCGAACACAGTCCAAATATCCAAATGCAGTGTAAACACTCTCTCCTGAACACACTCCAGATCAGCAAATGCAGTGTAAACACGCTCCCCGAACACACACCAGATCTCCAAACTCAGTGTCAGCACACTCTCCTGAACAAATTCCCGATCTCCAAATGCAGTGTAAATATTCTCTCCTGATCACACTCCAGATCTCCAAAAGCAGAGTAGAAATCTGTCCTGAACAGACTCCAGATCTCCAAACGCAGTGTAAACACTCTCTCCTGAACACACTCCAGATCTCCAAACACAGTGTAAACACTCTCTCCTGAACACACTCCAAATCATGAAACGCAGTGTAAACACTCTCTCCAGAAAACAAACACCAGATCTCCAAATGCAGTGTAAAGACTCGCTCCTGACCCACTCCGGATATCCAAACGCAGTGTAAATGCTCTCTCCTGAACACACTCCAGATCACCAAATGCAGTGTAAACACTCTCTCCTGAACACAAACTCCAGATCTCCAAACGCCGTGTAAACACTCTATCCGAAAAAAACACTCCAGATCTCCAAAAGCATTGTAAACGCGCTCTCATGAACACAATCCAGATCTGGAAATGCAAAGTAATCACTCTCTCCTGAACACACTCCAGATCTCCAAATGCAGTGTAAACACTCTCTCCTGAACACGAACTCCAGATCTCCAAACGCAGTGTAGACACACTATCCTGAATACACTCCAGGTCACCAAACACAGTGTAAACACTCTCTCCTGAACACAAACACCAGATCTCCAAATGCAGTGTCAACACTGTCTCCCGAACACACTCCAGAAACCAAAAACAGTGTAAATGCTCTCTCCTGAACGCACTCTAGATCACCAAATGCAGTGTTAATGCACTCTCCTGAACACACTCCAGATCACCAAATGCAGTGTAAACACTCTCTCCGAACACACTCCATATCTCCAAAAGCACTGTAAACACTCTCTCCTGATCACACTCCAGATCTCCAAAAGCAGTGTAGAAATCTGTCCTGAACAGACTCCAGATCTCCAAACGCAGTGTAAACACTCTCTCCTGAACACACTCCAGATCATCAAACGCAGTGTAAACACTCTCTCCTGAAAACAAACACCAGATCTCCAATTTCAGTGTAAAAGCTCGCTCCTGGACACACTCCAGATATCCAAACGCAGTGTAAATGCTCTCTCCTGAACACACACCAGATCACCAAACGCAGTATAAACACTCTCACCGAACACACTCCAGATCTCCAAATGCAGTGTAAGCACTCTCTCCTGAACGCACTCCAGATCTCCAAAAGCAGTGTAACTACTGTCTCCTGAACACACGCCAGATCTCCAACTGCAGGGCAGAACTCTCTCCTGAACACAGTCCAGATCTCCAAACGCAATGTAAACACTACGTCCTGAACAAAAACTCCAGATCTCCAAACGCAGTGTAAACACTCTGTCCTGAACACAATCCAGATCTACAAACGTAGTGAAAACACTCTCTCCTGAACACACTCCAGATCTCCAAATGCTGTGTAAACACTCTCTCCTGAACACGAACTCCAGATCGCCAAACGCAGTGCAGACACACTATCCTGAATACACTCCAGATCACCAAACACAGTGTAAACACTCTCTCCTGAACACAAACTACAGATCTCCAAATGCAGTGTAAACACTGTCTCCCGAACACACTCCAGATCTCCAAAAACAGTGTAAATGCTCTCTCCTGAACGCACTCTAGATCACAAAATGCAGTGTAAATGCACTCTCCTGAACACACTCCAGAACACCAGATGCAGTGTAAACACTCTCTCCGAACACACTCCATATCTCCAAAAGCACTGTAAACACTCTCTCCTGAACACACTCCAGATCCGCAAACGCATTGCAAACGCCCTCTCCTGAACACACTCCAGATCACCAAATGCAGTGTAAACTGTCTCTCCGAACACACTCCAGATCTCCAAATGCAGTGTAACTACTGTCTCCTGAACACACGCCAGATCTCCAAATGCAATGCAGAACTCTCTCCTGAACACACTCCAGATCTCCAAACGCAATGTAAACACTATGTCCTGAACACAATCTCCAGATCTCCAAACGCAGTGTAAACGCTATGTCCTGAACACAATCCAGATCTCCAAACGTAGTGAAAACACTCTCTCCTGAACAAAAACTCCAGATTTTCCAACACAGTGTAAGCACTCTCTCAAAAAAAAACACCCCAGATCTCCAAACGCAGTGTAAACAATCTCTCCTGAACACACTTTGGATCTCCAAATGCAGTGAAAACACTCTCTCCTGAACACACTTCAGATCTCCAAATGCAGTGTAAACACTCTCTAATGAACAAACTCCAGATCTCCAAACGCAGTGTAAACACTGTCTGCTGAATACACCCCAGATCACCAAACGCAGTTTAAACAATCTCTCGTGAGCACAAACGCCAGATCTCCAATTGCAGTGTAAACAATCTCTCCCAAACACACTCCAGACCTCCAAAGGCAGTGTAAACGCTCTCTCCTGAACACATTCCAGATCACCAAATGCAATGTAAACGCTCTCTCCAGAAAACACTCCAGTTCACCAAACTCAGTGGAAACAATTTCTCCCGGACACAAACACCAGATCTCCAAACGCAGTGTAATCACTCTCTCTTGAAAACACTCCAGATCTTCAAATGCAATGTTAACACTCTCTCCTGAACACAAATGCCAGATCTACAAACGGCGAGTAAACACTCTCTCCTGATCAAACACCAGATCTCCAAACGCAGTGTAGAATTCTGTCCTGAACACACTCCTGATCTCCAAATGCAGTGTAAACACTCTATCCTCAACACACTCCAGATCTCCAAATGCAGTGTTATCACTCTCTCCTGAAAACACTCCAGATCTCCAAATGCAGTGCAAACACTCTCACCTGAATACACTCCAGATCACCAAACACAGTGTAAACACTCTCTCCTGAACAAAATTCCAGATCTCCAAATGCAGTGTAAACACTGTCTCCCGAAAAGACTCCAGATCTCCAAAAACAGTGTAAATGCTCTCTCCTGAACGCACTCTAGATTACCAAATGCAGTGTAAACGCCCTCTCCTGAACACACTCCAGATCACCAAACGCAGTGTAAACACTCTCTCCGAACACACTCCAGATCTCCAAATGCAGTGTAAGCACTCTCTCCTGAACGCACTCCAGATCTCCAAAAGCAGTGTAACTACTGTCTCCTGAACACACGCCAGATCTCCAAATGCAGTGCAGAAAACTCTCCTGAACACACTCCTGATCTCCAAACGTAATGTAAACACTATGTCCTGAACACAAACTCCAGATCTCCAAACGCAGTGTAAACACTGTGTCCTGAACACAATCCAGATCTCCAAACGTAGTGAAAACACTCTCTCCTGAACACACTCCAGATCTCCAAACGCAGTGTAAACAGTCTCTCTGAATGCACTCCATATCTCCAAATGCAGTGTAAACACTCTCTCCTGAACACACTCCAGATCAGCAAATGCAGTGTAAACACGCTCCCCGAACACACGCCAGATCTCCAAACTCAGTGTCAGCACACTCTCCTGAACAAATTACCGATCTCCAAATGCAGTGTAAATATTCTCTCCTGATCACACTCCAGATCTCCAAAAGCAGAGTAGAACTCTGTCCTGAACAGACTCCAGATCTCCAAACGCAGTGTAAACACTCTCTCCTGAACACACTCCAGATCTCCAAACACAGTGTAAACACTCTCTCCTGAACACACTCCAAATCATCAAACGCAGTGTAAACACTCTCTCCAGAAAACAAACACCAGATCACCAAATGCAGTGTAAAGACTCGCTCCTGGACCCACTCCGGATATCCAAACGCATTGTAAATGCTCTCTCCTGAACACACTCCAGATCACCAAACGCAGTGTAAACACTCTCTCCTGAACACAAACTCCAGATCTCCAAACGCCGTGTAAACACTCTGTCCGAAAAAAACACTCCAGATCTCCAAAAGAATTGTAAACGCGCTCTCATGAACACAATCCAGATCTGGAAATGCAAAGTAATCACTCTCTCCTGAACACACTCCAGATCTCCAAATGCAGTGTAAACACTCTCTCCTGAACACGAACTCCAGATCTCCAAATGCAGTGTAGACACACTATCCTGAATACACTCCAGGTCACCAAACACAGTGTAAACACTCTCTCCTGAACACAAACACCAGATCTCCAAATGCAGTGTCAACACTGTCTCCCGAACACACTCCAGAAACCAAAAACAGTGTAAATGCTCTCTCCTGAACGCACTCTAGATCACCAAATGCAGTGTAAATGCACTCTCCTGAACACACTCCAGATCAACAAATGCAGTGTAAACACTCTCTCCGAACACACTCCATATCTCCAAAAGCACTGTAAACACTCTCTCCTGAACACACTCCAGATCTGCAAACGCATTGCAAACGCCCTCTGCTGAACATACTCCAGATCACCAAACGCAGTCTAAACACGCTCTCCGAACACACTCCAGATCTCCAAATGCAGTGTAAGCACTCTCTCCTGAACGCACTCCAGATCTCCAAGTGCAATGCAGAACTCTCTCCTGAACACACTCCAGATCTCCAAACGCAATGTAAACACTATGTCGTGAACACAAACTCCAGATCTCCAAACGCAGTGTAAACACTCTGTCCTGAACACAATCCAGATCTCCAAACGTAGTGAAAACACTCTCTCCTGAACACAAACTCCAGATCTCCAAACGCAGTGTAAACACTCTGTCCTGATCACAATCCAGATCTCCAAACGTAGTGAAAACACTCTCTCCAGAACACACTCCAGATCTCCAAATGCAGTGTAAACACTCTCTCCTGAACACGAACTCCAGATCTCCAAACGCAGTGTAGACACACTATCCTGAATACACTCCAGGTCACCAAACACAGTGTAAACACTCTCTCCTGAACACAAACTCCAGATCTCCAAATGCAGTGTAAACACTGTTTCCCGAACACACTCCAGATCTCCAAAAACAGTGTAAATGCTCTCTCCTGACGCACTCTAGATCACCAAATGCAGTGTAAATGCACTCTCCTGAACACACCAGATCACCAAATGCAGTGTAAACGCTCTCTCCCGACACACTCCATATCTCCAAAAGCACTGTAAACACTCTCTCCTGAACACACTCCAGATCAGCAAATGCAGTGTAAACACGCTCCCCGAACACACACCAGATCTCCAAACTCAGTGTCAGCACACTCTCCTGAACAAATTCCCGATCTCCAAATGCAGTGTAAATATTCTCTCCTGATCACACTCCAGATCTCCAAAAGCAGAGTAGAAATCTGTCCTGAACAGACTCCAGATCTCCAAACGCAGTGTAAACACTCTCTCCTGAACACACTCCAGATCTCCAAACACAGTGTAAACACTCTCTCCTGAACACACTCCAAATCATGAAACGCAGTGTAAACACTCTCTCCAGAAAACAAACACCAGATCTCCAAATGCATTGTAAAGACTCGCTCCTGACCCACTCCGGATATCCAAACGCAGTGTAAATGCTCTCTCCTGAACACACTCCAGATCACCAAATGCAGTGTAAACACTCTCTCCTGAACACAAACTCCAGATCTCCAAACGCCGTGTAAACACTCTATCCGAAAAAAACACTCCAGATCTCCAAAAGCATTGTAAACGCGCTCTCATGAACACAATCCAGATCTGGAAATGCAAAGTAATCACTCTCTCCTGAACACACTCCAGATCTCCAAATGCAGTGTAAACACTCTCTCCTGAACACGAACTCCAGATCTCCAAACGCAGTGTAGACACACTATCCTGAATACACTCCAGGTCACCAAACACAGTGTAAACACTCTCTCCTGAACACAAACACCAGATCTCCAAATGCAGTGTCAACACTGTCTCCCGAACACACTCCAGAAACCAAAAACAGTGTAAATGCTCTCTCCTGAACGCACTCTAGATCACCAAATGCAGTGTAAATGCACTCTCCTGAACACACTCCAGATCACCAAATGCAGTGTAAACACTCTCTCCGAACACACTCCATATCTCCAAAAGCACTGTAAACACTCTCTCCTGATCACACTCCAGATCTCCAAAAGCAGTGTAGAAATCTGTCCTGAACAGACTCCAGATCTCCAAACGCAGTGTAAACACTCTCTCCTGAACACACTCCAGATCATCAAACGCAGTGTAAACACTCTCTCCTGAAAACAAACACCAGATCTCCAATTTCAGTGTAAAAGCTCGCTCCTGGACACACTCCAGATATCCAAACGCAGTGTAAATGCTCTCTCCTGAACACACACCAGATCACCAAACGCAGTATAAACACTCTCACCGAACACACTCCAGATCTCCAAATGCAGTGTAAGCACTCTCTCCTGAACGCACTCCAGATCTCCAAAAGCAGTGTAACTACTGTCTCCTGAACACACGCCAGATCTCCAACTGCAGGGCAGAACTCTCTCCTGAACACAGTCCAGATCTCCAAACGCAATGTAAACACTACGTCCTGAACAAAAACTCCAGATCTCCAAACGCAGTGTAAACACTCTGTCCTGAACACAATCCAGATCTACAAACGTAGTGAAAACACTCTCTCCTGAACACACTCCAGATCTCCAAATGCTGTGTAAACACTCTCTCCTGAACACGAACTCCAGATCGCCAAACGCAGTGCAGACACACTATCCTGAATACACTCCAGATCACCAAACACAGTGTAAACACTCTCTCCTGAACACAAACTACAGATCTCCAAATGCAGTGTAAACACTGTCTCCCGAACACACTCCAGATCTCCAAAAACAGTGTAAATGCTCTCTCCTGAACGCACTCTAGATCACAAAATGCAGTGTAAATGCACTCTCCTGAACACACTCCAGATCACCAGATGCAGTGTAAACACTCTCTCCGAACACACTCCATATCTCCAAAAGCACTGTAAACACTCTCTCCTGAACACACTCCAGATCCGCAAACGCATTGCAAACGCCCTCTCCTGAACACACTCCAGATCACCAAATGCAGTGTAAACTGTCTCTCCGAACACACTCCAGATCTCCAAATGCAGTGTAACTACTGTCTCCTGAACACACGCCAGATCTCCAAATGCAATGCAGAACTCTCTCCTGAACACACTCCAGATCTCCAAACGCAATGTAAACACTATGTCCTGAACACAATCTCCAGATCTCCAAACGCAGTGTAAACACTATGTCCTGAACACAATCCAGATCTCCAAACGTAGTGAAAACACTCTCTCCTGAACAAAAACTCCAGATTTTCCAACACAGTGTAAGCACTCTCTCAAAAAAAAACACCCCAGATCTCCAAACGCAGTGTAAACAATCTCTCCTGAACACACTTTGGATCTCCAAATGCAGTGAAAACACTCTCTCCTGAACACACTTCAGATCTCCAAATGCAGTGTAAACACTCTCTAATGAACAAACTCCAGATCTCCAAACGCAGTGTAAACACTGTCTGCTGAATACACCCCAGATCACCAAACGCAGTTTAAACAATCTCTCGTGAGCACAAACGCCAGATCTCCAATTGCAGTGTAAACAATCTCTCCCAAACACACTCCAGACCTCCAAAGGCAGTGTAAACGCTCTCTCCTGAACACATTCCAGATCACCAAATGCAATGTAAACGCTCTCTCCAGAAAACACTCCAGTTCACCAAACTCAGTGGAAACAATTTCTCCCGGACACAAACACCAGATCTCCAAACGCAGTGTAATCACTCTCTCTTGAAAACACTCCAGATCTTCAAATGCAATGTTAACACTCTCTCCTGAACACAAATGCCAGATCTACAAACGGCGAGTAAACACTCTCTCCTGATCAAACACCAGATCTCCAAACGCAGTGTAGAATTCTGTCCTGAACACACTCCTGATCTCCAAATGCAGTGTAAACACTCTATCCTCAACACACTCCAGATCTCCAAATGCAGTGTTATCACTCTCTCCTGAAAACACTCCAGATCTCCAAATGCAGTGCAAACACTCTCACCTGAATACACTCCAGATCACCAAACACAGTGTAAACACTCTCTCCTGAACAAAATTCCAGATCTCCAAATGCAGTGTAAACACTGTCTCCCGAAAAGACTCCAGATCTCCAAAAACAGTGTAAATGCTCTCTCCTGAACGCACTCTAGATTACCAAATGCAGTGTAAACGCCCTCTCCTGAACACACTCCAGATCACCAAACGCAGTGTAAACACTCTCTCCGAACACACTCCAGATCTCCAAATGCAGTGTAAGCACTCTCTCCTGAACGCACTCCAGATCTCCAAAAGCAGTGTAACTACTGTCTCCTGAACACACGCCAGATCTCCAAATGCAGTGCAGAAAACTCTCCTGAACACACTCCTGATCTCCAAACGTAATGTAAACACTATGTCCTGAACACAAACTCCAGATCTCCAAACGCAGTGTAAACACTGTGTCCTGAACACAATCCAGATCTCCAAACGTAGTGAAAACACTCTCTCCTGAACACACTCCAGATCTCCAAACGCAGTGTAAACAGTCTCTCTGAATGCACTCCATATCTCCAAATGCAGTGTAAACACTCTCTCCTGAACACACTCCAGATCAGCAAATGCAGTGTAAACACGCTCCCCGAACACACGCCAGATCTCCAAACTCAGTGTCAGCACACTCTCCTGAACAAATTACCGATCTCCAAATGCAGTGTAAATATTCTCTCCTGATCACACTCCAGATCTCCAAAAGCAGAGTAGAACTCTGTCCTGAACAGACTCCAGATCTCCAAACGCAGTGTAAACACTCTCTCCTGAACACACTCCAGATCTCCAAACACAGTGTAAACACTCTCTCCTGAACACACTCCAAATCATCAAACGCAGTGTAAACACTCTCTCCAGAAAACAAACACCAGATCACCAAATGCAGTGTAAAGACTCGCTCCTGGACCCACTCCGGATATCCAAACGCATTGTAAATGCTCTCTCCTGAACACACTCCAGATCACCAAACGCAGTGTAAACACTCTCTCCTGAACACAAACTCCAGATCTCCAAACGCCGTGTAAACACTCTGTCCGAAAAAAACACTCCAGATCTCCAAAAGAATTGTAAACGCGCTCTCATGAACACAATCCAGATCTGGAAATGCAAAGTAATCACTCTCTCCTGAACACACTCCAGATCTCCAAATGCAGTGTAAACACTCTCTCCTGAACACGAACTCCAGATCTCCAAATGCAGTGTAGACACACTATCCTGAATACACTCCAGGTCACCAAACACAGTGTAAACACTCTCTCCTGAACACAAACACCAGATCTCCAAATGCAGTGTCAACACTGTCTCCCGAACACACTCCAGAAACCAAAAACAGTGTAAATGCTCTCTCCTGAACACACTCTAGATCACCAAATGCAGTGTAAATGCACTCTCCTGAACACACTCCAGATCAACAAATGCAGTGTAAACACTCTCTCCGAACACACTCCATATCTCCAAAAGCACTGTAAACACTCTCTCCTGAACACACTCCAGATCTGCAAACGCATTGCAAACGCCCTCTGCTGAACATACTCCAGATCACCAAACGCAGTCTAAACACGCTCTCCGAACACACTCCAGATCTCCAAATGCAGTGTAAGCACTCTCTCCTGAACGCACTCCAGATCTCCAAGTGCAATGCAGAACTCTCTCCTGAACACACTCCAGATCTCCAAACGCAATGTAAACACTATGTCGTGAACACAAACTCCAGATCTCCAAACGCAGTGTAAACACTCTGTCCTGAACACAATCCAGATCTCCAAACGTAGTGAAAACACTCTCTCCTGAACACAAACTCCAGATCTCCAAACGCAGTGTAAACACTCTGTCCTGATCACAATCCAGATCTCCAAACGTAGTGAAAACACTCTCTCCAGAACACACTCCAGATCTCCAAATGCAGTGTAAACACTCTCTCCTGAACACGAACTCCAGATCTCCAAACGCAGTGTAGACACACTATCCTGAATACACTCCAGGTCACCAAACACAGTGTAAACACTCTCTCCTGAACACAAACTCCAGATCTCCAAATGCAGTGTAAACACTGTTTCCCGAACACACTCCAGATCTCCAAAAACAGTGTAAATGCTCTCTCCTGACGCACTCTAGATCACCAAATGCAGTGTAAATGCACTCTCCTGAACACACCAGATCACCAAATGCAGTGTAAACGCTCTCTCCCGACACACTCCATATCTCCAAAAGCACTGTAAACACTCTCTCCTGAACACACTCCAGATCAGCAAATGCAGTGTAAACACGCTCCCCGAACACACACCAGATCTCCAAACTCAGTGTCAGCACACTCTCCTGAACAAATTCCCGATCTCCAAATGCAGTGTAAATATTCTCTCCTGATCACACTCCAGATCTCCAAAAGCAGAGTAGAAATCTGTCCTGAACAGACTCCAGATCTCCAAACGCAGTGTAAACACTCTCTCCTGAACACACTCCAGATCTCCAAACACAGTGTAAACACTCTCTCCTGAACACACTCCAAATCATGAAACGCAGTGTAAACACTCTCTCCAGAAAACAAACACCAGATCTCCAAATGCATTGTAAAGACTCGCTCCTGACCCACTCCGGATATCCAAACGCAGTGTAAATGCTCTCTCCTGAACACACTCCAGATCACCAAATGCAGTGTAAACACTCTCTCCTGAACACAAACTCCAGATCTCCAAACGCCGTGTAAACACTCTATCCGAAAAAAACACTCCAGATCTCCAAAAGCATTGTAAACGCGCTCTCATGAACACAATCCAGATCTGGAAATGCAAAGTAATCACTCTCTCCTGAACACACTCCAGATCTCCAAATGCAGTGTAAACACTCTCTCCTGAACACGAACTCCAGATCTCCAAACGCAGTGTAGACACACTATCCTGAATACACTCCAGGTCACCAAACACAGTGTAAACACTCTCTCCTGAACACAAACACCAGATCTCCAAATGCAGTGTCAACACTGTCTCCCGAACACACTCCAGAAACCAAAAACAGTGTAAATGCTCTCTCCTGAACGCACTCTAGATCACCAAATGCAGTGTAAATGCACTCTCCTGAACACACTCCAGATCACCAAATGCAGTGTAAACACTCTCTCCGAACACACTCCATATCTCCAAAAGCACTGTAAACACTCTCTCCTGATCACACTCCAGATCTCCAAAAGCAGTGTAGAAATCTGTCCTGAACAGACTCCAGATCTCCAAACGCAGTGTAAACACTCTCTCCTGAACACACTCCAGATCATCAAACGCAGTGTAAACACTCTCTCCTGAAAACAAACACCAGATCTCCAATTTCAGTGTAAAAGCTCGCTCCTGGACACACTCCAGATATCCAAACGCAGTGTAAATGCTCTCTCCTGAACACACACCAGATCACCAAACGCAGTATAAACACTCTCACCGAACACACTCCAGATCTCCAAATGCAGTGTAAGCACTCTCTCCTGAACGCACTCCAGATCTCCAAAAGCAGTGTAACTACTGTCTCCTGAACACACGCCAGATCTCCAACTGCAGGGCAGAACTCTCTCCTGAACACAGTCCAGATCTCCAAACGCAATGTAAACACTACGTCCTGAACAAAAACTCCAGATCTCCAAACGCAGTGTAAACACTCTGTCCTGAACACAATCCAGATCTACAAACGTAGTGAAAACACTCTCTCCTGAACACACTCCAGATCTCCAAATGCTGTGTAAACACTCTCTCCTGAACACGAACTCCAGATCGCCAAACGCAGTGCAGACACACTATCCTGAATACACTCCAGATCACCAAACACAGTGTAAACACTCTCTCCTGAACACAAACTACAGATCTCCAAATGCAGTGTAAACACTGTCTCCCGAACACACTCCAGATCTCCAAAAACAGTGTAAATGCTCTCTCCTGAACGCACTCTAGATCACAAAATGCAGTGTAAATGCACTCTCCTGAACACACTCCAGATCACCAGATGCAGTGTAAACACTCTCTCCGAACACACTCCATATCTCCAAAAGCACTGTAAACACTCTCTCCTGAACACACTCCAGATCCGCAAACGCATTGCAAACGCCCTCTCCTGAACACACTCCAGATCACCAAATGCAGTGTAAACTGTCTCTCCGAACACACTCCAGATCTCCAAATGCAGTGTAACTACTGTCTCCTGAACACACGCCAGATCTCCAAATGCAATGCAGAACTCTCTCCTGAACACACTCCAGATCTCCAAACGCAATGTAAACACTATGTCCTGAACACAATCTCCAGATCTCCAAACGCAGTGTAAACACTATGTCCTGAACACAATCCAGATCTCCAAACGTAGTGAAAACACTCTCTCCTGAACAAAAACTCCAGATTTTCCAACACAGTGTAAGCACTCTCTCAAAAAAAAACACCCCAGATCTCCAAACGCAGTGTAAACAATCTCTCCTGAACACACTTTGGATCTCCAAATGCAGTGAAAACACTCTCTCCTGAACACACTTCAGATCTCCAAATGCAGTGTAAACACTCTCTAATGAACAAACTCCAGATCTCCAAACGCAGTGTAAACACTGTCTGCTGAATACACTCCAGATCACCAAACGCAGTTTAAACAATCTCTCGTGAGCACAAACGCCAGATCTCCAATTGCAGTGTAAACAATCTCTCCCAAACACACTCCAGACCTCCAAAGGCAGTGTAAACGCTCTCTCCTGAACGCATTCCAGATCACCAAATGCAATGTAAACGCTCTCTCCAGAAAACACTCCAGTTCACCAAACTCAGTGGAAACAATTTCTCCCGGACACAAACAGCAGATCTCCAAACGCAGTGTAATCACTCTCTCTTGAAAACACTCCAGATCTTCAAATGCAATGTTAACACTCTCTCCTGAACACAAATGCCAGATCTACAAACGGCGAGTAAACACTCTCTCCTGATCAAACACCAGATCTCCAAACGCAGTGTAGAATTCTGTCCTGAACACACTCCTGATCTCCAAATGCAGTGTAAACACTCTATCCTCAACACACTCCAGATCTCCAAATGCAGTGTTATCACTCTCTCCTGAAAACACTCCAGATCTCCAAATGCAGTGCAAACACTCTCACCTGAATACACTCCAGATCACCAAACACAGTGTAAACACTCTCTCCTGAACAAAATTCCAGATCTCCAAATGCAGTGTAAACACTGTCTCCCGAAAAGACTCCAGATCTCCAAAAACAGTGTAAATGCTCTCTCCTGAACGCACTCTAGATTACCAAATGCAGTGTAAACGCCCTCTCCTTAACACACTCCAGATCACCAAACGCAGTGTAAACACTCTCTCCGAACACACTCCAGATCTCCAAATGCAGTGTAAGCACTCTCTCCTGAACGCACTCCAGATCTCCAAAAGCAGTGTAACTACTGTCTCCTGAACACACGCCAGATCTCCAAATGCAGTGCAGAAAACTCTCCTGAACACACTCCTGATCTCCAAACGTAATGTAAACACTATGTCCTGAACACAAACTCCAGATCTCCAAACGCAGTGTAAACACTGTGTCCTGAACACAATCCAGATCTCCAAACGTAGTGAAAACACTCTCTCCTGAACACACTCCAGATCTCCAAACGCAGTGTAAACAGTCTCTCTGAATGCACTCCATATCTCCAAATGCAGTGTAAACACTCTCTCCTGAACACACTCCAGATCAGCAAATGCAGTGTAAACACGCTCCCCGAACACACGCCAGATCTCCAAACTCAGTGTCAGCACACTCTCCTGAACACACTCCAGATCTCCAAATGCAGTGTAAGCACTCTCTCCTGAACGCACTCCAGATCTCCAAGTGCAATGCAGAACTCTCTCCTGAACACACTCCAGATCTCCAAACGCAATGTAAACACTATGTCGTGAACACAAACTCCAGATCTCCAAACGCAGTGTAAACACTCTGTCCTGAACACAATCCAGATCTCCAAACGTAGTGAAAACACTCTCTCCTGAACACAAACTCCAGATCTCCAAACGCAGTGTAAACACTCTGTCCTGATCACAATCCAGATCTCCAAACGTAGTGAAAACACTCTCTCCAGAACACACTCCAGATCTCCAAATGCAGTGTAAACACTCTCTCCTGAACACGAACTCCAGATCTCCAAACGCAGTGTAGACACACTATCCTGAATACACTCCAGGTCACCAAACACAGTGTAAACACTGTCTCCTGAACACAAACTCCAGATCTCCAAATGCAGTGTAAACACTGTTTCCCGAACACACTCCAGATCTCCGAAAACAGTGTAAATGCTCTCTCCTGACGCACTCTAGATCACCAAATGCAGTGTAAATGCACTCTCCTGAACACACCAGATCACCAAATGCAGTGTAAACGCTCTCTCCCGACACACTCCATATCTCCAAAAGCACTGTAAACACTCTCTCCTGAACACACTCCAGATCCTCAAACGCATTGCAAACGCTCTCTCCTGAACACACTCCAGATCTCCAAATGCAGTGTAAGCACTCTATCCTGAACGCACTCCAGATCTCCAAAAGCAGTGTAACTACTGTCTCCTGAACACACGCCAGATCTCCAAATGCAGTGCAGAACTCTCTCCTGAACACACTCATGATCTCCAAACGCAATGTAAACACTATGTCCTGAACACAAACTCCAGATCTTCAAATGCAGTGTAAACACTCTGTCCTGAACACAATCCAGATCTCCAAACGTAGTGAAAACACTCTCTCCTGAACAAAAACTCCAGATCTTCCAACACAGTGTAAGCACTCTCCCTCAAAAAAAAACACCCCAGATCTCTGAACGCAGTGTAAACAATCTCTCCTGAACACACTTCGGATCTCCAAATGCAGTGAAAACACTCTCTCCTGAACACACTCCAGATCTCCAAATGCAGTGTAAACATTCTCTCCTGAACAAACTCCAGATCTCCAAACGCAGTGTAAACACTGTCTGCTGAATACACTCCAGATCACCAAACGCAGTGTAAACAATCTCTCCTGAACACAAACGCCAGATCTCCAAATGCAGTGTAAACACTCTCTCCCAAACACACTCCGGATCTCCAAAGGCAGTGTAAATGCTCTCTCCTGAACACAATCCAGATCACCAAATGCAGTGTAAACGCTCTCTCCAGATCACACTCCAGATCACCAAACGCAGAGTAAACAATCTCTCAGAACTCGCTCCATATCTCCAAATGCAGTGAAAACACTCTCTCCTGAAGACAAACTCCATGTCTCCAAACGCAGTGTAAACTCTCTATCCTGATTACACTCCAGGTCACCAAACACAGTGTAAACACTCTCTCCTGAACACAATTCCAGATCTCCAAACGCACTGTAAACATTGTCTCCCGAACACACACCAGATCTCCAAAGGCAGTTGAAACGCTCTCTCCTGAACACACTCTAGATAACCAAATGCAGTGTAAATGCTCTCTCCTGAACACACTCCAGATAAACAAAAGCAGTTCAAACGCTCTCTGCTGAACACAATCCAGAAAACTAAACGCAGTGTAAACACTCTCTCCGACTACAGTCCATATCTCCAAACTCAGTGTCAGCACTCGCTCCTGAACAAATTCCGGATCTCCAAATGCTGTGTTAATACACTCTCATGATCAGACTCCAGATCTCCAAACACAGTGTAAACACTCTCTCCTGAACACACTCCAGATCTCCAAACGCAGTGTAAATACTCTCACCTGAACATACTCCAGAGCTCCAAACACAGTGTAAATACTCTCTCCTGAACACACTCCTGATCTCGAAATGCAGTGTAAACACTCTATCCTGAACACACTCCAGATCTCCAAATGCAGTGTTATCACTCTCTCCTGAAAACACTCCAGATCTCCAAATGCAGTGCAAACACTCTCACCTGAATACACTCCAGATCACCAAACACAGTGTAAACACTCTCTCCTGAACACAATTCCAGATCTCCAAACGCAGTGTAAACACTGTCTCCCGAACACACTCCAGATCTCCAAAAGCAGTTTAAATGCTCTCTCCTGAACACACTCTAGATAACCGAATGCACTGTAAACGCTCTCTCCTGAACACACTCCAGATCACCAAATGCAGTGTAAACACTCTCTCCGAACACACTCCGATCTACAAATGCAGTGTTAGCACTCATGAAAACAATCCAGAACACCAAACGCGGTGTAAACACTCACTCCCGAACACAATCCAAATGTAGAAATGCAGTGTAAACGCTCTCTCCTGAACACAAACTCCAGATCTCCAAATGCAGTGTAAAAACTGGCTCCTGGACAGGCTCCAGATCACCAAACGCGGTGTAAATACTCTTTCCTGAACACACTACAGATCACCAAACTCAGTGTAACCACTCTCTCCTGACCTCTCTCCAGATCTCCAAATGCAATGTAAACACTCTCTCCTGAACGAACTCCAGATCTCCAATAGCAGTGTAAATACTCTCTCCTGAATACACTGCAGATCATCAAACACGGTGTAAACACTCTCTCACGAACACACACCGATCTACAAATGCAGTGTAAACACTCATGAACATACTCCAGATCACCAAACGCGGTGTAAACACTCACTCCCGAACACAATCCAAATGTACAAATGCAGTGTAAACGCTCTCTCCTGAACACAAACTCCAGATCTCCTAATGCAGTGTAAAAACTGGCTCCTGGACAGAATCCAGATCACCAAACGCGGTGTAAATGCTCTCTCCTGATCACACTCCAGATCACCAAAACCAGTGTAATCACTCTCTCCTGAACACACTCCAGATCTCCAAATGCAGTGTATACACTCTCTCCTGAACACACTGCAGGTCACAAAACACAGTGTAAACACTCTCTCCTGAGCACAAACTCAAGATCTCCAAATGCACTGCAAACACTCTCTTTTGAACCCACTACAGATCACCAAAAGCAGTGTAAACGCTCTCTCCTGAACACACTCCCGATCACCAAACTCAATGTAATCACTCTCTCCTGAACACATTCCAGATCTCCAAACGCAGTGTAACCACTCTCTCCTGAAAACAAGCGCCAGATCTACCAACAACATGTAAACACTGTCTCCTGAACACACTCCAGATCTCCAATAGCAGTGTAAACAGTCTCTCCTCAATACACTCCAGATCTCGAAATGCAGTATAAACACTCTCTCCTGAACACAGTCCAGATCTCCAAATGCAGTGAAAACACTCTCTCCTGAACACACTCCAGATCTCCAAATGCAGTGTAAACAGTCTCTCCTGAATACACTCCAGATCTCCAATAGCAGTGTAAACACTCTCTCCACAATACACTCCAGATCTCCAAATGCAATGTAAACACTCTCTCCTGAATAAACTCCAGATCACCAAATGCATTGTAAACACTGTATCCAGAATACACTCCAAGTCACCAAACACAGTGTAAACACTATCACCTGAACACAAGCTCAAGATCTCCAAATGCAGTGTAAATACTCTCTCCTGAACACACTGCAGATCATCAAACACGGTGTAAACACTCTCTCCAGAACACACACCGATCTACAAATGCAGTGTAAACACTCATGAACGAACTCCAGATCACCAAACGTGGTGTAAACACTCACTCCCGAACATAATCCAAATGTAGAAATGCAGTGTAAACGCTCTCTCCTGAACACAAACTCCAGATCTCCAAATGCAGTGTAAAAACTGGCTCCTGGACAGAGTCCAGATCACCAAACGTGGTGTAAATGCTCACTCCTGATCACACTCCCGATCACCAAACTCAGTGTAATCACTCTCTCCTGAACACACTCCAGATCTCCAAATGCAGTGTATACACTCTCTCCTGAACACACTGCAGGTCACAAAACACAGTGGAAACACTCTCTCCTGAGCACAAAGTCAAGATCACCAAATGCAGTGCAAACACTCTCTTTTGAACCCACTACAGATCAGCAAAAGCAGTGTAAAGGCTCTCTCCTGAACACACTCCCGATCACCAAACTCAATGTAATCACTCTCTCCTGAACACACTCCAGATCTCCAAACGCAGTGTAACCACTCTCTCCTGAAAACAAGCGCCAGATCTACCAACACCATGTAAACACTGTCTCCTGAGCACACTCCAGATATCCAAGAGCAGTGTAAACAGTCTCTCCTCAATACACTCCAGATCTCCAAATGCAGTATAAACACTCTCTCCTGAACACAGTCCAGATCTCCAAATGCAGTGAAAACAATCTCTCCTGAACACACTCCAGATCTCCAAATGCAGTGTAAACACTCTCTCCTGAATACACTCCAGACCTCCAAACGCAGTGTAAACACTCTCTCCTGAACACAAACTCCAGGTCTCCAAGCGCACTGTAAACAATCTATCCTGAATACACTCCAGGTCACCAAACAGCGTGTAAACACTCTATCCTGAATACACTCCAGGTCACCAAGACAGTGTTAACACTATCTCCTGAACACAAACTCAAGATCTCCAAATGCAGTGCAAACACTCTCTCCTGAACCCACTCCAGATCACCAAATGCAGTGTGAACACTCTCTCGTGAACACACTCCAGATATCCAAATGCGGTGCAAACACTCTCTCCTGAATAAACTCCAGATCACCAAATGAATTGTAAACACTGTATCCAGAATACACTTCAAGTCACCAAACACAGTGTAAACACTATCTCTTGAACACAAGCTCAAGATCTCCAAATGCAGTGTAAATACTCTCTCCTGAACACACTGAAGATCATCAAACACGGTGTAAACACTCTCTCCCGAACACACACCGATCTACAAATGCAGTGTAAACAATCATGAACACACTCCAGATCACCAAACGCGGTGTAAACACTCACTCCCGAACACAATCCAAATGTAGAAATGCAGTGTAAACGCTCTCTCCTGAACACAAACTCCAGATCTCCAAATGCAGTGTAAAAACTGGCTCCTGGACAGAGTCCAGATCACCAAACGCGGTGTAAATGCTCGCTCCTGATCACACTCCAGATCACCAAACTCAGTGTAATCACTCTCTCCTGAACACACTCCAGATCTCCAAATGCAGTGTATACACTCTCTCCTGAACACACTGCAGGTCACAATACACAGTGTAAACACTCTCTCCTGAGCACAAAGTCAAGATCACCAAATGCAGTGCAAACACTCTCTTTTGAACCCACTACAGAACACCAAAAGCAGTGTAAAGGCTCTCTCCTGAACACACTCCCGATCACCAAACTCAATGTAATCACTCTCTCCTGAACACACTCCAGATCTCCAAACGCAGTGTAACCACTCTCTCCTGAAAACAAGCGCCAGATCTACCAACACCATGTAAACACTGTCTCCTGAGCACACTCCAGATCTCCAAGAGCAGTGTAAACAGTCTCTCCTCAATACACACCAGATCACCAAATGCAGTATAAACACTCTCTCCTGAACACAGTCCAGATCTCCAAATGCAGCGAAAACAATCTCTCCTGAACACACTCCAGATCTCCAAATGCAGTGTAAACACTCTCTCCTGAATACACTCCAGACCTCCAAACGCAGTGTAAACACTCTCTCCTGAACACAAACTCAAGATCTCCAAATGCAGTGCAAACACTCTCTCCTGAACCCACTCCAGATCACCAAATGCAGTGTGAACGCTCTCTCCTGAACACACTCCAGATCACCAAATGCAGTGTAAAAACATTCTCCTGAACACAAACTGCAGATCTCCAAATGCAGTGTAAACACTCTCTCGTGAACACACTCCAGATATCCAAATGCGGTGCAAACACTCTCTCCTGAATAAACTCCAGATCAACAAATGCATTGTAAACACTCTATCCAGAATACACTCCAAGTCACCAAACACGGTGTAAACACTATCTCCTGAACACAAACTCAAGATCTCCAAATGCATTGTAAATACTCTCTCCTGAACACACTGCAGATCACCAAACACCGTGTAAACACTCTCTCCCGAAAACACACCGATCTACAAATGCAGTGTAAACACTCTCTCATGAACACACTCCACATCACCAAACGCGGTGTAAACACTCTCTCTCGAACACAATCCAAATGTCCAAATGCAGACTAAACACACTCTCCTGAACACAAACTGCAGATCTCCAAATGCAGTGTAAAAACTCGCTCCTGGACACACTCCAGATCACCAAACGCAGTGTAAATGCTCTCTCCTGAACACACTACAGATCACCAAACTCAGTGTAATCACTCTCTCCTGAACACTCTCCAGATCTCCAAATGCAGTGTAAACACTCTCTCATGAACGCACTCCAGATCTCCAATAGCAGTGTAAAAACTCGCTCCACAATACACTCCAGATCTCCAAATGCAATGTAAACACTCTCTCCTGAATAAACTCCAGATCACCAAATGCATTGTAAACACTCTATCCAGAATACACTCCAAGTCACCAAACACAGTGTAAACGCTATCTCCTGAACACAAGCTCAAGATCTCCAAATGCAGTGTAAATACTCTCTCCTGAACACACTGCAGAGCATCAGACAAGGTGTAAATACTCTCTCCCGAACACACACCGATCTACAAATGCAGTGTAAGCACTCATGAACACACTCCAGAACACCAAACGTGGTGTAAACACTCACTCCCGAACACAATCCAAATGTACAAATGCAGTGTAAACGCTCTCTCCTGAACACAAACTCCAGATCTCCAAATGCAGTGTAAAAACTGGCTCCTGGACAGACTCCAGATCACCAAACGCGGTGTAAATGCTCGCTCCTGAACACACTCCAGATCTCCAAATGCAGTGTATACACTCTCTCCTGAACACACTGCAGGTCACAAAACACAGTGCAAACACTCTCTCCTGAGCACAAACTCAAGATCTCCAAATGCAGTGCAAACACTCTCTTTTGAACCCACTACAGATCACCAAAAGCAGTGTAAACGCTCTCTCCTGAACACACTCCCGATCACCAAACTCAATGAAATCACTCTCTCCTGAACATACTCCAGATCTCCAAACGCAGTGTAACCACTCTCTCCTGAAAACGAGCGCCAGATCTACCAACACCATGTAAACACTGTCTCCTGAACACACTCCAGATCTCCAATAGCAGTGTAAACAGTCTCTCCTCAATACACTCCAGATCTCCAAATGCAGTATAAACACTCTCTCCTGAACACAGTCCAGATCTCCAAATGCAGTGAAAACACTCTCTCCTGAACACACTCCAGATCTCCAAATGCAGTGTAAACAGTCTTTCCTGAATACACTCCAGACCTCCAAACGCAGCGTAAACAATCTCTCCTGAACACAAACTCCAGGTCTCCAAACGCACTGTAAACAATCTATCCTGAATACACTCCAGGTCACCAAACAGAGTGTAAACACTCTATCCTGAATACACTCCAGGTCACCAAGACAGTGTTAACACCATCTCCTGAACACAAACTCAAGATCTCCAAATACAGTGCAAACACTCTCTCCTGAACCCACTCCAGATCACCAAATGCAGTGTGAACGCTCTCTCCTGAACACACTCCAGATCACCAAATGCAGTGTAAAAACGCTCTCCTGAACACAAACTGCAGATCTCCAAATGCAGTGTAAACACTCTCTCGTGAACACACTCCAGATATCCAAATGCGGTGCAAACACTCTCTCCTGAATAAACTCCAGATCACCAAATGCATTGTAAACACTCTATCCAGAATACATTCCAAGTCACCAAACACAGTGTAAACACTATCTCCTGAACACAAACTCAAGATCTCCAAATGCATTGTAAATACTCTCTCATGAACACACTGCAGATCACCAAACACGGTGTAAACACTCTCTCCCGAACACACACCGATCTACAAATGCAGTGTAAACAATCATGAACACACTCCGGATCACCAAACGCGGTGTAAACACTCACTCCCGAACACAATCCAAATGTAGAAATGCAGTGTAAACGCTCTCTCCTGAACACAAACTCCAGATCTCCAAATGCAGTGTAAAAACTCGCTCCTGGACAGAGTCCAGATCACCAAACTCAGTGTAATCACTCTCTCCTGAACACACTCCAGATCTCCAAATGCAGTGTATACACTCTCTCCTGAACACACTGCAGGTCACAGAAAACAGTGTAAACACTCTCTCCTGAGCACAAAGTCAAGATAACCAAATGCAGTGCAAACACTCTCTTTTGAACCCACTACAGATCAGCAAAAGCAGTGTAAAGGCTCTCTCCTGAACACACTCCCGATCACCAAACTCAATGTAATCACTCTCTCCTGAACACACTTCAGATCTCCAAACGCAGTGTAACCACTCTCTCCTGAAAACAAGCGCCAGATCTACCAACACCATGTAAACACTGTCTCCTGAGCACACTCCAGATCTCCAAGAGCAGTGTAAACAGTCTCTCCTCAATACACTCCAGATCTCCAAATGCAGTATAAACACTCTCTCCTGAACACAGTCCAGATCTCCAAATGCAGTGAAAACACTCTCTCCTGAACACACTCCAGATCTCCAAATGCAGTGTAAACATTCTCTCCTGAATACACTCCAGACCTCCAAACGCAGTGTAAACACTCTCTCCTGAACACAAACTCCAGGTCTCCAAGCGCACTGTAAACAATCTATCCTGAATACACTCCAGGTCACCAAACAGAGTGTAAACACTCTATCCTGAATACACTCCAGGTCACCAAGACAGTGTTAACACTATCTCCTGAACACAAACTCAAGATCACCAAATGCAGTGTAAGAACGCTCTCCTGAACACAAACTGCAGATCTCCAAATGCAGTGTAAACACTCTCTCGTGAACGCACTCCAGATATCGAAATGTGGTGCAAACACTCTCTCCTGAATAAACTCCAGATCACCAAATGCATTGTAAACACTCTATCCGGAATACATTCCAAGTCACCAAACACAGTGTAAACACTATCTCCTGAACACAAACTCAAGATCTCCAAATGCATTGTAAATACTCTCTCATGAACACACTGCAGATCACCAAACACGGTGTAAACACTCTCTCCCGAAAACACACCGATCTACAAATGCAGTGTAAACACTCTCTCATGAACACACTCCAGATCTCCAATAGCAGTGTAAACACTCTCTCTTGAAAGCAAATGCCAGATCCACCAACACCATGTAAACACTCTCTCCTGAACACACTCCAGATCTCCAATAGCAGTGTAAACAGTCTCTCCTCAATACACTCCAGACCTCCAAAGGCAGTGTAAACAGTCTCTCCTGAACACAAACTCCAGGTCTCAAACGCACTGTAAACAATCTATCCTGAATACACTCCAGGTCACCAAACAGAGTGTAAACACTCTATCCCGAATACACTCCAGGTCACCATGTCAGTGTAAACACTATCTCCTGAACGCAAACTCAAGATCTCCAAATGCAGTGCAAACACTCTCTCCTGAACCCACTCCAGATCACCAAATGCAGTGTGAACGCTCTCTCCTGAACACACTCCAGATCACCAAATGCAGTGTAAAGACACTCTCCTGAACACAAACTACAGATCTCCAAATGCAGTGTAAACACTCTCTCTGATTGCATTTCAGATCTCCACATGCAATGTAAACACTCTGTCATGAACACACTCCAGATCAGCAAATGCAGTGTAAACACACTCTGCCGAACACAATCCAAATGTCCAAATGCAGTGTAAACACTCTGTCCTGAACACAAACTCCAGATCTCCAAATGCAGTGTAAACACTCGTTGCTGGACACACTCCAGATCTCCAAACGCAGTGTAAACACTCTCTCCTGAACACTGTCCAGATCATCAAAATCAGTGTAAACACTCCCTCCAAACACACTCCAGTTGTCCAAACGCAGTGTAAACATTCCCTGCTGATTACACTCCAGATCTCCAAACGCAGTATAGACACTCTATCCTGAACAGACTCTAGATGTCCAAATGCAGTGTAAACACTAACTCCTGAACACACTCCAGATCTCCAAACACAGTGCAAATACTCTCCCGAACACACTCCAGATCTCCAAATGCAGTGTAAACACTCTCTCCAGAAGACGCTCCAGATTTCCAAACGCAGTGTAAACACTCTGTCCTGAATACACTCCAGATCTCCAAACCTAGTGCAAACTCTCTGTCCTGAAAGAAAACTCCAGATATCAAAACACAGTGTAAACAATAGCTCCTGAAAACAAACTCCAGATCTCCAAAATCAGTGTAAACACTCTCTCCTGAATACATGCCAGATCTCCAAACGCAGTGTAAATACTCTTTCCTGAAAACACTCCAGATCTCCAAATGCAGTGTAAACACACTCTGCTGAACACACTCCAGATCACCAAACGCAGTGCAAATGCTCTCTGCTGACCACACTCCAGATTTCCAAAAGTAGTGAAAACACTCTCTCCTGAAGGCAAACTCCAGATCTTCCAGCACAGTGTAATCACTCTCTTCACAAAATCACTCCAGATCTCCAAATGCAGTGTAAACACTCTCTCCAAAGCACAAACTCCAGGTCTCCAAATGCAGTGTAAACACTCTCTCATGAACGCACTCCAGATCTCCAATAGCAGTGTAAAAACTCGCTCCACAATACACTCCAGATCTCCAAATGCAATGTAAACACTCTCTCCTGAATAAACTCCAGATCACCAAATGCATTGTAAACACTCTATCCAGAATACACTCCAAGTCACCAAACACAGTGTAAACGCTATCTCCTGAACACAAGCTCAAGATCTCCAAATGCAGTGTAAATACTCTCTCCTGAACACACTGCAGAGCATCAGACAAGGTGTAAATACTCTCTCCCGAACACACACTGATCTACAAATGCAGTGTAAGCACTCATGAACACACTCCAGAACACCAAACGTGGTGTAAACACTCACTCCCGAACACAATCCAAATGTACAAATGCAGTGTAAACGCTCTCTCCTGAACACAAACTCCAGATCTCCAAATGCAGTGTAAAAACTGGCTCCTGGACAGACTCCAGATCACCAAACGCGGTGTAAATGCTCGCTCCTGAACACACTCCAGATCTCCAAATGCAGTGTATACACTCTCTCCTGAACACACTGCAGGTCACAAAACACAGTGCAAACACTCTCTCCTGAGCACAAACTCAAGATCTCCAAATGCAGTGCAAACACTCTCTTTTGAACCCACTACAGATCACCAAAAGCAGTGTAAACGCTCTCTCCTGAACACACTCCCGATCACCAAACTCAATGAAATCACTCTCTCCTGAACATACTCCAGATCTCCAAACGCAGTGTAACCACTCTCTCCTGAAAACGAGCGCCAGATCTACCAACACCATGTAAACACTGTCTCCTGAACACACTCCAGATCTCCAATAGCAGTGTAAACAGTCTCTCCTCAATACACTCCAGATCTCCAAATGCAGTATAAACACTCTCTCCTGAACACAGTCCAGATCTCCAAATGCAGTGAAACCACTCTCTCCTGAACACACTCCAGATCTCCAAATGCAGTGTAAACAGTCTTTCCTGAATACACTCCAGACCTCCAAACGCAGCGTAAACAATCTCTCCTGAACACAAACTCCAGGTCTCCAAACGCACTGTAAACACTCTATCCTGAATACACTCCAGGTCACCAAGACAGTGTTAACACCATCTCCTGAACACAAACTCAAGATCTCCAAATACAGTGCAAACACTCTCTCCTGAACCCACTCCAGATCACCAAATGCAGTGTGAACGCTCTCTCCTGAACACACTCCAGATCACCAAATGCAGTGTAAAAACGCTCTCCTGAACACAAACTGCAGATCTCCAAATGCAGTGTAAACACTCTCTCGTGAACACACTCCAGATATCCAAATGCGGTGCAAACACTCTCTCCTGAATAAACTCCAGATCACCAAATGCATTGTAAACACTCTATCCAGAATACATTCCAAGTCACCAAACACAGTGTAAACACTATCTCCTGAACACAAACTCAAGATCTCCAAATGCATTGTAAATACTCTCTCATGAACACACTGCAGATCACCAAACACGGTGTAAACACTCTCTCCCGAACACACACCGATCTACAAATGCAGTGTAAACAATCATGAACACACTCCGGATCACCAAACGCGGTGTAAACACTCACTCCCGAACACAATCCAAATGTAGAAATGCAGTGTAAACGCTCTCTCCTGAACACAAACTCCAGATCTCCAAATGCAGTGTAAAAACTGGCTCCTGGACAGAGTCCAGATCACCAAACTCAGTGTAATCACTCTCTCCTGAACACACTCCAGATCTCCAAATGCAGTGTATACACTCTCTCCTGAACACACTGCAGGTCACAAAAAACAGTGTAAACACTCTCTCCTGAGCACAAAGTCAAGATAACCAAATGCAGTGCAAACACTCTCTTTTGAACCCACTACAGATCAGCAAAAGCAGTGTAAAGGCTCTCTCCTGAACACACTCCCGATCACCAAACTCAATGTAATCACTCTCTCCTGAACACACTCCAGATCTCCAAACGCAGTGTAACCACTCTCTCCTGAAAACAAGCGCCAGATCTACCAACACCATGTAAACACTGTCTCCTGAGCACACTCCAGATCTCCAAGAGCAGTGTAAACAGTCTCTCCTCAATACACTCCAGATCTCCAAATGCAGTATAAACACTCTCTCCTGAACACAGTCCAGATCTCCAAATGCAGTGAAAACACTCTCTCCTGAACACACTCCAGATCTCCAAATGCAGTGTAAACATTCTCTCCTGAATACACTCCAGACCTCCAAACGCAGTGTAAACACTCTCTCCTGAACACAAACTCCAGGTCTCCAAGTGCACTGTAAACAATCTATCCTGAATACACTCCAGGTCACCAAACAGAGTGTAAACACTCTATCCTGAATACACTCCAGGTCACCAAGACAGTGTTAACACTATCTCCTGAACACAAACTCAAGATCACCAAATGCAGTGTAAGAACGCTCTCCTGAACACAAACTGCAGATCTCCAAATGCAGTGTAAACACTCTCTCGTGAACGCACTCCAGATATCGAAATGTGGTGCAAACACTCTCTCCTGAATAAACTCCAGATCACCAAATGCATTGTAAACACTCTATCCGGAATACATTCCAAGTCACCAAACACAGTGTAAACACTATCTCCTGAACACAAACTCAAGATCTCCAAATGCATTGTAAATACTCTCTCATGAACACACTGCAGATCACCAAACACGGTGTAAACACTCTCTCCCGAAAACACACCGATCTACAAATGCAGTGTAAACACTCTCTCATGAACACACTCCAGATCTCCAATAGCAGTGTAAACACTCTCTCTTGAAAGCAAATGCCAGATCCACCAACACCATGTAAACACTCTCTCCTGAACACACTCCAGATCTCCAATAGCAGTGTAAACAGTCTCTCCTCAATACACTCCAGACCTCCAAAGGCAGTGTAAACAGTCTCTCCTGAACACAAACTCCAGGTCTCAAACGCACTGTAAACAATCTATCCTGAATACACTCCAGGTCACCAAACAGAGTGTAAACACTCTATCCCGAATACACTCCAGGTCACCATGTCAGTGTAAACACTATCTCCTGAACGCAAACTCAAGATCTCCAAATGCAGTGCAAACACTCTCTCCTGAACCCACTCCAGATCACCAAATGCAGTGTGAACGCTCTCTCCTGAACACACTCCAGATCACCAAATGCAGTGTAAAGACACTCTCCTGAACACAAACTACAGATCTCCAAATGCAGTGTAAACACTCTCTCTGATTGCATTTCAGATCTCCACATGCAATGTAAACACTCTGTCATGAACACACTCCAGATCAGCAAATGCAGTGTAAACACACTCTGCCGAACACAATCCAAATGTCCAAATGCAGTGTAAACACTCTGTCCTGAACACAAACTCCAGATCTCCAAATGCAGTGTAAACACTCGTTGCTGGACACACTCCAGATCTCCAAACGCAGTGTAAACACTCTCTCCTGAACACTGTCCAGATCATCAAAATCAGTGTAAACACTCCCTCCAAACACACTCCAGTTGTCCAAACGCAGTGTAAACATTCCCTGCTGATTACACTCCAGATCTCCAAACGCAGTATAGACACTCTATCCTGAACAGACTCTAGATGTCCAAATGCAGTGTAAACACTAACTCCTGAACACACTCCAGATCTCCAAACACAGTGCAAATACTCTCCCGAACACACTCCAGATCTCCAAATGCAGTGTAAACACTCTCTCCAGAAGAGGCTCCAGATTTCCAAACGCAGTGTAAACACTCTGTCCTGAATACACTCCAGATCTCCAAACCTAGTGCAAACTCTCTGTCCTGAAAGAAAACTCCAGATATCAAAACACAGTGTAAACAATAGCTCCTGAAAACAAACTCCAGATCTCCAAAATCAGTGTAAACACTCTCTCCTGAATACATGCCAGATCTCCAAACGCAGTGTAAATACTCTTTCCTGAAAACACTCCAGATCTCCAAATGCAGTGTAAACACACTCTGCTGAACACACTCCAGATCACCAAACGCAGTGCAAATGCTCTCTGCTGACCACACTCCAGATTTCCAAAAGTAGTGAAAACACTCTCTCCTGAAGGCAAACTCCAGATCTTCCAGCACAGTGTAATCACTCTCTTCACAAAATCACTCCAGATCTCCAAATGCAGTGTAAACACTCTCTCCAGAGCACAAACTCCAGGTCTCCAAATGCAGTGTAAACACTCTCTCATGAACGCACTCCAGATCTCCAATAGCAGTGTAAAAACTCGCTCCACAATACACTCCAGATCTCCAAATGCAATGTAAACACTCTCTCCTGAATAAACTCCAGATCACCAAATGCATTGTAAACACTCTATCCAGAATACACTCCAAGTCACCAAACACAGTGTAAACGCTATCTCCTGAACACAAGCTCAAGATCTCCAAATGCAGTGTAAATACTCTCTCCTGAACACACTGCAGAGCATCAGACAAGGTGTAAATACTCTCTCCCAAACACACACTGATCTACAAATGCAGTGTAAGCACTCATGAACACACTCCAGAACACCAAACGTGGTGTAAACACTCACTCCCGAACACAATCCAAATGTACAAATGCAGTGTAAACGCTCTCTCCTGAACACAAACTCCAGATCTCCAAATGCAGTGTAAAAACTGGCTCCTGGACAGACTCCAGATCACCAAACGCGGTGTAAATGCTCGCTCCTGAACACACTCCAGATCTCCAAATGCAGTGTATACACTCTCTCCTGAACACACTGCAGGTCACAAAACACAGTGCAAACACTCTCTCCTGAGCACAAACTCAAGATCTCCAAATGCAGTGCAAACACTCTCTTTTGAACCCACTACAGATCACCAAAAGCAGTGTAAACGCTCTCTCCTGAACACACTCCCGATCACCAAACTCAATGAAATCACTCTCTCCTGAACATACTCCAGATCTCCAAACGCAGTGTAACCACTCTCTCCTGAAAACGAGCGCCAGATCTACCAACACCATGTAAACACTGTCTCCTGAACACACTCCAGATCTCCAATAGCAGTGTAAACAGTCTCTCCTCAATACACTCCAGATCTCCAAATGCAGTATAAACACTCTCTCCTGAACACAGTCCAGATCTCCAAATGCAGTGAAAACACTCTCTCCTGAACACACTCCAGATCTCCAAATGCAGTGTAAACAGTCTTTCCTGAATACACTCCAGACCTCCAAACGCAGCGTAAACAATCTCTCCTGAACACAAACTCCAGGTCTCCAAACGCACTGTAAACAATCTATCCTGAATACACTCCAGGTCACCAAACAGAGTGTAAACACTCTATCCTGAATACACTCCAGGTCACCAAGACAGTGTTAACACCATCTCCTGAACACAAACTCAAGATCTCCAAATACAGTGCAAACACTCTCTCCTGAACCCACTCCAGATCACCAAATGCAGTGTGAACGCTCTCTCCTGAACACACTCCAGATCACCAAATGCAGTGTAAAAACGCTCTCCTGAACACAAACTGCAGATCTCCAAATGCAGTGTAAACACTCTCTCGTGAACACACTCCAGATATCCAAATGCGGTGCAAACACTCTCTCCTGAATAAACTCCAGATCACCAAATGCATTGTAAACACTCTATCCAGAATACATTCCAAGTCACCAAACACAGTGTAAACACTATCTCCTGAACACAAACTCAAGATCTCCAAATGCATTGTAAATACTCTCTCATGAACACACTGCAGATCACCAAACACGGTGTAAACACTCTCTCCCGAACACACACCGATCTACAAATGCAGTGTAAACAATCATGAACACACTCCGGATCACCAAACGCGGTGTAAACACTCACTCCCGAACACAATCCAAATGTAGAAATGCAGTGTAAACGCTCTCTCCTGAACACAAACTCCAGATCTCCAAATGCAGTGTAAAAACTGGCTCCTGGACAGAGTCCAGATCACCAAACTCAGTGTAATCACTCTCTCCTGAACACACTCCAGATCTCCAAATGCAGTGTATACACTCTCTCCTGAACACACTGCAGGTCACAAAAAACAGTGTAAACACTCTCTCCTGAGCACAAAGTCAAGATAACCAAATGCAGTGCAAACACTCTCTTTTGAACCCACTACAGATCAGCAAAAGCAGTGTAAAGGCTCTCTCCTGAACACACTCCCGATCACCAAACTCAATGTAATCACTCTCTCCTGAACACACTCCAGATCTCCAAACGCAGTGTAACCACTCTCTCCTGAAAACAAGCGCCAGATCTACCAACACCATGTAAACACTGTCTCCTGAGCACACTCCAGATCTCCAAGAGCAGTGTAAACAGTCTCTCCTCAATACACTCCAGATCTCCAAATGCAGTATAAACACTCTCTCCTGAACACAGTCCAGATCTCCAAATGCAGTGAAAACACTCTCTCCTGAACACACTCCAGATCTCCAAATGCAGTGTAAACATTCTCTCCTGAATACACTCCAGACCTCCAAACGCAGTGTAAACACTCTCTCCTGAACACAAACTCCAGGTCTCCAAGTGCACTGTAAACAATCTATCCTGAATACACTCCAGGTCACCAAACAGAGTGTAAACACTCTATCCTGAATACACTCCAGGTCACCAAGACAGTGTTAACACTATCTCCTGAACACAAACTCAAGATCACCAAATGCAGTGTAAGAACGCTCTCCTGAACACAAACTGCAGATCTCCAAATGCAGTGTAAACACTCTCTCGTGAACGCACTCCAGATATCGAAATGTGGTGCAAACACTCTCTCCTGAATAAACTCCAGATCACCAAATGCATTGTAAACACTCTATCCGGAATACATTCCAAGTCACCAAACACAGTGTAAACACTATCTCCTGAACACAAACTCAAGATCTCCAAATGCATTGTAAATACTCTCTCATGAACACACTGCAGATCACCAAACACGGTGTAAACACTCTCTCCCGAAAACACACCGATCTACAAATGCAGTGTAAACACTCTCTCATGAACACACTCCAGATCTCCAATAGCAGTGTAAACACTCTCTCTTGAAAGCAAATGCCAGATCCACCAACACCATGTAAACACTCTCTCCTGAACACACTCCAGATCTCCAATAGCAGTGTAAACAGTCTCTCCTCAATACACTCCAGACCTCCAAAGGCAGTGTAAACAGTCTCTCCTGAACACAAACTCCAGGTCTCAAACGCACTGTAAACAATCTATCCTGAATACACTCCAGGTCACCAAACAGAGTGTAAACACTCTATCCCGAATACACTCCAGGTCACCATGTCAGTGTAAACACTATCTCCTGAACGCAAACTCAAGATCTCCAAATGCAGTGCAAACACTCTCTCCTGAACCCACTCCAGATCACCAAATGCAGTGTGAACGCTCTCTCCTGAACACACTCCAGATCACCAAATGCAGTGTAAAGACACTCTCCTGAACACAAACTACAGATCTCCAAATGCAGTGTAAACACTCTCTCTGATTGCATTTCAGATCTCCACATGCAATGTAAACACTCTGTCATGAACACACTCCAGATCAGCAAATGCAGTGTAAACACACTCTGCCGAACACAATCCAAATGTCCAAATGCAGTGTAAACACTCTGTCCTGAACACAAACTCCAGATCTCCAAATGCAGTGTAAACACTCGTTGCTGGACACACTCCAGATCTCCAAACGCAGTGTAAACACTCTCTCCTGAACACTGTCCAGATCATCAAAATCAGTGTAAACACTCCCTCCAAACACACTCCAGTTGTCCAAACGCAGTGTAAACATTCCCTGCTGATTACACTCCAGATCTCCAAACGCAGTATAGACACTCTATCCTGAACAGACTCTAGATGTCCAAATGCAGTGTAAACACTAACTCCTGAACACACTCCAGATCTCCAAACACAGTGCAAATACTCTCCCGAACACACTCCAGATCTCCAAATGCAGTGTAAACACTCTCTCCAGAAGAGGCTCCAGATTTCCAAACGCAGTGTAAACACTCTGTCCTGAATACACTCCAGATCTCCAAACCTAGTGCAAACTCTCTGTCCTGAAAGAAAACTCCAGATATCAAAACACAGTGTAAACAATAGCTCCTGAAAACAAACTCCAGATCTCCAAAATCAGTGTAAACACTCTCTCCTGAATACATGCCAGATCTCCAAACGCAGTGTAAATACTCTTTCCTGAAAACACTCCAGATCTCCAAATGCAGTGTAAACACACTCTGCTGAACACACTCCAGATCACCAAACGCAGTGCAAATGCTCTCTGCTGACCACACTCCAGATTTCCAAAAGTAGTGAAAACACTCTCTCCTGAAGGCAAACTCCAGATCTTCCAGCACAGTGTAATCACTCTCTTCACAAAATCACTCCAGATCTCCAAATGCAGTGTAAACACTCTCTCCAGAGCACAAACTCCAGGTCTCCAAATGCAGTGTAAACACTCTCTCATGAACGCACTCCAGATCTCCAATAGCAGTGTAAAAACTCGCTCCACAATACACTCCAGATCTCCAAATGCAATGTAAACACTCTCTCCTGAATAAACTCCAGATCACCAAATGCATTGTAAACACTCTATCCAGAATACACTCCAAGTCACCAAACACAGTGTAAACGCTATCTCCTGAACACAAGCTCAAGATCTCCAAATGCAGTGTAAATACTCTCTCCTGAACACACTGCAGAGCATCAGACAAGGTGTAAATACTCTCTCCCGAACACACACTGATCTACAAATGCAGTGTAAGCACTCATGAACACACTCCAGAACACCAAACGTGGTGTAAACACTCACTCCCGAACACAATCCAAATGTACAAATGCAGTGTAAACGCTCTCTCCTGAACACAAACTCCAGATCTCCAAATGCAGTGTAAAAACTGGCTCCTGGACAGACTCCAGATCACCAAACGCGGTGTAAATGCTCGCTCCTGAACACACTCCAGATCTCCAAATGCAGTGTATACACTCTCTCCTGAACACACTGCAGGTCACAAAACACAGTGCAAACACTCTCTCCTGAGCACAAACTCAAGATCTCCAAATGCAGTGCAAACACTCTCTTTTGAACCCACTACAGATCACCAAAAGCAGTGTAAACGCTCTCTCCTGAACACACTCCCGATCACCAAACTCAATGAAATCACTCTCTCCTGAACATACTCCAGATCTCCAAACGCAGTGTAACCACTCTCTCCTGAAAACGAGCGCCAGATCTACCAACACCATGTAAACACTGTCTCCTGAACACACTCCAGATCTCCAATAGCAGTGTAAACAGTCTCTCCTCAATACACTCCAGATCTCCAAATGCAGTATAAACACTCTCTCCTGAACACAGTCCAGATCTCCAAATGCAGTGAAAACACTCTCTCCTGAACACACTCCAGATCTCCAAATGCAGTGTAAACAGTCTTTCCTGAATACACTCCAGACCTCCAAACGCAGCGTAAACAATCTCTCCTGAACACAAACTCCAGGTCTCCAAACGCACTGTAAACAATCTATCCTGAATACACTCCAGGTCACCAAACAGAGTGTAAACACTCTATCCTGAATACACTCCAGGTCACCAAGACAGTGTTAACACCATCTCCTGAACACAAACTCAAGATCTCCAAATACAGTGCAAACACTCTCTCCTGAACCCACTCCAGATCACCAAATGCAGTGTGAACGCTCTCTCCTGAACACACTCCAGATCACCAAATGCAGTGTAAAAACGCTCTCCTGAACACAAACTGCAGATCTCCAAATGCAGTGTAAACACTCTCTCGTGAACACACTCCAGATATCCAAATGCGGTGCAAACACTCTCTCCTGAATAAACTCCAGATCACCAAATGCATTGTAAACACTCTATCCAGAATACATTCCAAGTCACCAAACACAGTGTAAACACTATCTCCTGAACACAAACTCAAGATCTCCAAATGCATTGTAAATACTCTCTCATGAACACACTGCAGATCACCAAACACGGTGTAAACACTCTCTCCCGAACACACACCGATCTACAAATGCAGTGTAAACAATCATGAACACACTCCGGATCACCAAACGCGGTGTAAACACTCACTCCCGAACACAATCCAAATGTAGAAATGCAGTGTAAACGCTCTCTCCTGAACACAAACTCCAGATCTCCAAATGCAGTGTAAAAACTGGCTCCTGGACAGAGTCCAGATCACCAAACTCAGTGTAATCACTCTCTCCTGAACACACTCCAGATCTCCAAATGCAGTGTATACACTCTCTCCTGAACACACTGCAGGTCACAAAAAACAGTGTAAACACTCTCTCCTGAGCACAAAGTCAAGATAACCAAATGCAGTGCAAACACTCTCTTTTGAACCCACTACAGATCAGCAAAAGCAGTGTAAAGGCTCTCTCCTGAACACACTCCCGATCACCAAACTCAATGTAATCACTCTCTCCTGAACACACTCCAGATCTCCAAACGCAGTGTAACCACTCTCTCCTGAAAACAAGCGCCAGATCTACCAACACCATGTAAACACTGTCTCCTGAGCACACTCCAGATCTCCAAGAGCAGTGTAAACAGTCTCTCCTCAATACACTCCAGATCTCCAAATGCAGTATAAACACTCTCTCCTGAACACAGTCCAGATCTCCAAATGCAGTGAAAACACTCTCTCCTGAACACACTCCAGATCTCCAAATGCAGTGTAAACATTCTCTCCTGAATACACTCCAGACCTCCAAACGCAGTGTAAACACTCTCTCCTGAACACAAACTCCAGGTCTCCAAGCGCACTGTAAACAATCTATCCTGAATACACTCCAGGTCACCAAACAGAGTGTAAACACTCTATCCTGAATACACTCCAGGTCACCAAGACAGTGTTAACACTATCTCCTGAACACAAACTCAAGATCACCAAATGCAGTGTAAGAACGCTCTCCTGAACACAAACTGCAGATCTCCAAATGCAGTGTAAACACTCTCTCGTGAACGCACTCCAGATATCGAAATGTGGTGCAAACACTCTCTCCTGAATAAACTCCAGATCACCAAATGCATTGTAAACACTCTATCCGGAATACATTCCAAGTCACCAAACACAGTGTAAACACTATCTCCTGAACACAAACTCAAGATCTCCAAATGCATTGTAAATACTCTCTCATGAACACACTGCAGATCACCAAACACGGTGTAAACACTCTCTCCCGAAAACACACCGATCTACAAATGCAGTGTAAACACTCTCTCATGAACACACTCCAGATCTCCAATAGCAGTGTAAACACTCTCTCTTGAAAGCAAATGCCAGATCCACCAACACCATGTAAACACTCTCTCCTGAACACACTCCAGATCTCCAATAGCAGTGTAAACAGTCTCTCCTCAATACACTCCAGACCTCCAAAGGCAGTGTAAACAGTCTCTCCTGAACACAAACTCCAGGTCTCAAACGCACTGTAAACAATCTATCCTGAATACACTCCAGGTCACCAAACAGAGTGTAAACACTCTATCCCGAATACACTCCAGGTCACCATGTCAGTGTAAACACTATCTCCTGAACGCAAACTCAAGATCTCCAAATGCAGTGCAAACACTCTCTCCTGAACCCACTCCAGATCACCAAATGCAGTGTGAACGCTCTCTCCTGAACACACTCCAGATCACCAAATGCAGTGTAAAGACACTCTCCTGAACACAAACTACAGATCTCCAAATGCAGTGTAAACACTCTCTCTGATTGCATTTCAGATCTCCACATGCAATGTAAACACTCTGTCATGAACACACTCCAGATCAGCAAATGCAGTGTAAACACACTCTGCCGAACACAATCCAAATGTCCAAATGCAGTGTAAACACTCTGTCCTGAACACAAACTCCAGATCTCCAAATGCAGTGTAAACACTCGTTGCTGGACACACTCCAGATCTCCAAACGCAGTGTAAACACTCTCTCCTGAACACTGTCCAGATCATCAAAATCAGTGTAAACACTCCCTCCAAACACACTCCAGTTGTCCAAACGCAGTGTAAACATTCCCTGCTGATTACACTCCAGATCTCCAAACGCAGTATAGACACTCTATCCTGAACAGACTCTAGATGTCCAAATGCAGTGTAAACACTAACTCCTGAACACACTCCAGATCTCCAAACACAGTGCAAATACTCTCCCGAACACACTCCAGATCTCCAAATGCAGTGTAAACACTCTCTCCAGAAGACGCTCCAGATTTCCAAACGCAGTGTAAACACTCTGTCCTGAATACACTCCAGATCTCCAAACCTAGTGCAAACTCTCTGTCCTGAAAGAAAACTCCAGATATCAAAACACAGTGTAAACAATAGCTCCTGAAAACAAACTCCAGATCTCCAAAATCAGTGTAAACACTCTCTCCTGAATACATGCCAGATCTCCAAACGCAGTGTAAATACTCTTTCCTGAAAACACTCCAGATCTCCAAATGCAGTGTAAACACACTCTGCTGAACACACTCCAGATCACCAAACGCAGTGCAAATGCTCTCTGCTGACCACACTCCAGATTTCCAAAAGTAGTGAAAACACTCTCTCCTGAAGGCAAACTCCAGATCTCCAAACACAGTGTAAACACTCTCTCCACAACACACTCCAGATCTCCAAAGGCAGTGTAAACACGCTCTCCGAACACACTCCATATCTCCAAACTCAGCATCAGCACTCTCTCCTGAACCAATTCCAGATCTCCAAATGCAGTGTAAATACTCTCTCCTGATCAGACTCCAGATCTCCAAATGCAATGTAGAAGTCTGTCCTGAACATACTCCAGATCTCGAAATGCAGTGTAAACACTCTCTCCTGAACACACTCCAGATCTCCAAACGCAGTGCAGAACACTGTCCTGAAAACACTCCAGATATCAGAACGCAGTGTAACACTCTCTCCTGAACACAAACTCCAGATCTCCAAACGCAGTGTAAACACTCTCACCAGAACACATTCCAGATCTCCAAACACAGTGAAAACACTCTCTCCTGAACACAAACTCCTGATCTTCCAAAACAGTGTAAACACTCTCTCTTGAACACACTCAGAAATCCAAATGTTGTTCAGAACCCTGTCCTGAACACACTCCAGCGCTTCAAACACAGTGTATGCACACTCTCCCGAACACACTCCAGATTTCCAAATGTCGTGAAAACAAACTCTCCTGAACAGAAGCTGCAGATTTTCCAACACAGTGCAAACACTCTCTCCAAAATAAAACCACTCCAGATGTCCAAACGCAGTTTAAACAATCTCTCCTGAACACTGTCCAGGTCTCCAAACGCAGTGCAAACACGCTATCCTGAACACATTCCAGATTTCCAAATGCATTGTAAACTCTCTCTCCTGAACACACTCCAGATCTCCAAATGCAGTGTGAACACTCTGTCCTGAACACACTCCAGATCTCCAAATGCAGTGTAAAGACTCTCTCCTGAATACATTCCAGATCACACAACTCAGTGCAAACAATCTCTCCAGAACACAAACTCCATGTCTCCACACGCAGTGTAAACACTCAATCCTGAATGCACACCGGGTTACCAGCACAGTGTAAACAATCTCTCCCGAAAACACTCCAGATCTCCAAAGGCAGTCTAAATGCTCTCTGCTGAACACAGTCCAGAACACCGAATGCAGTGTAAATGCTCTCTTCTGAACACACTGCAGATCACCAAACGCAGTGTAAACACTCTCTCCCGAACACACACTAGATCAACAAATGCAGTGTAAACACTCTCTCATGAACACACTCCACATCACCAAACGTAGTGTAAACACTCTCTCTCGAACACAATCCGAATGTCCAAATGCAGTGTAAACACACTCTCCTGAACACAAACTGCAGATCTCCAAATGCAGTGTAAAAACTCGCTCCTGGACACACTCCAGATCACCAAACGCAGTGCAATCACTCTCTCCTGAACACTCTCCAGATCTCCAAACGCAGTGTAAACACTCTCTCCTGAAGGCACTCCAGATTTCCAATAGCAGTGTAAACACTCTCTCCACAATACACTCCAGACCTCCAAATGCAGTGTAAACACTCTCTCCTGATCGCACTCCAGATCTCCAAATGCAGTGTAAACACTCTCTCGTGAACACACTCCAGATATCCAAATGCAGTGCAAACACTCTCTCCTGAATAAACTCCAGATCACCAAATGCATTGTAAACACTCTATCCAGAATACACTTCAAGTCACCAAACACAGTGTAAACACTATCTCCTGAACACAAGCTCAAGATCTCCAAATGCAGTGTAAATACTCTCTCCTGAACACACTGCAGATCATCAAACACGGTGTAAACACTCTCTCCCGAACACAGACCGATCTACAAATGCAGTGTAAACACTCATGAACAGACTCCAGATCACCAAACGCGGTGTAAACACTCACTCCCGAACACAATCCAAATGTACAAATGCAGTGTAAACGCTCTCTCCTGAACACAAACTCCAGATCTCCAAATGCAGTGTAAAAACTGGCACCTGGACAGACTCCAGATCACCAAACGCGGTGTAAATGCTCTCTGCTGATCAGACTCCAGATCACCAAACTCAGTGTAATCACTCTCTCCTGAACACACTCCAGATCTCCAAATGCAGTGTATACACTCTCTCCTGAACACACTGCAGGTCACAAAACACAGTGGAAACACTCTCTCCTGAGCACAAACTCAAGATCTCCAAATGCAGTGCAAACACTCTCTATTGAACCCACTACAGATCACCAAAAGCAGTGTAAACGCTCTCTCCTGAACACACTCCCGATCACCAAACTCAATGTAATCTCTCTCTCCTGAACACACTCCAGATCTCCAAACGCAGTGTAACCACTCTCTCCTGAAAACAAACGCCAGATCTACCAACACCATGTAAACACTGTCTCCTGAACACACTCCAGAACTCCATTAGCAGTGTAAACAGTCTCTCCTCAATACACTCCAGATCTCCAAATGCAGTATAAACACTCTCTCCTGAACACAGTCCAGATCTGCAAATGCAGTGAAAACACTCTCTCCTGAACACACTCCAGATCTCCAAATGCAGTGTAAACACTCTCTCCTGAATACACTCCAGACCTCCAAACGCAGTGTAAACACTCTCTCCTGAACACAAACTCCAGGTCTCCAAACGCACTGTAAACAATCTCTCCTGAATACACTCCAGGTCACCAAACAGAGTGTAAACACTCTATCCTGAATACACTCCAGGTCACCAAGACAGTGTAAACACTATCTCCTGAACACAAACTCAAGATCTCCAAATGCAGTGCAAACACTCTCTCCTGAACCCACTCCAGATCACCAAATGCAGTGTGAACGCACTCTCCTGAACACAAACTGCAGATCTCCAAATGCAGTGTAAAAACTCGCTCCTGGACACACTCCAGATCACCAAAGGCAGTGTAAATGCTCTCTCCTGAACACACTCCAGATCACCAAACTGAATGTAATCACTCTCTCCTGAACACACTCCAGATCTCCAAATGCAGTGTAAACACTCTCTCGTGAGCACACTCCAGATATCCAAATGCGGTGCAAATACTCTCTCCTAAATGAACTCCAGATCACCAAATGCATTGTAAACACTCTATCCAGAGTACACTCCAAGTCACCATACACAGTGTAAACATTATCTCCTGCACACAAACTCAAGATCTCCAAATGCAGTGTAAATACTCTCTCCTGAACACACTGCAGATCACCAAACACGGTGTAAACACTCTCTCCCGAACACACACCGATCTACAAATGCAGTGTAAACACTCTTTCATGAACACACTCCAGATCACTAAACGCGGTGTGAACACTCACTCCCGAACACAATCCAAATGTACAAATGCAGTGTAAGTGCAACTCCAGATCTCCAAATGCAGTGCAAAAACAGGCTCCTGGACAGTTTCCAGATCACCAAACGTGGTGCAAATGCTCTCTCCTGATCACACTCCAGATCACCAAACTCAGTGTAATCACTCTCTCCTGAACACACTCCAGATCTCCAAATGCAGTGTATACACTCTCTCCTGAACACACTGCAGGTCACAAAACACAGTGGAAACACTCTCTCCTGAGCACAAACTCAAGATCTCCAAATGCAGTGCAAACACTCTCTTTTGAACCCACTACAGATCAACAAAAGCAGTGTAAACGCTCTCTCCTGAACGCACTCCCGATCACCAAACTCAATGTAATCTCTCTCTCCTGAACACACTCCAGATCTCCAAACGCAGTGTAACTACTCTCTCCTGAAAACAAACGCCAGATCTACCAACACCATGTAAACACTCTCTCCTGAACACACTCCAGATCTCCATTAGCAGTGTAAACACTCTCTCCTCAATACACTCCATATCTCCAAATGCAGTATAAACACTCTCTCCTGAACACAGTCCAGATCTCCAAATGCAGTGAAAACAATCTCTCCTGAACACACTCCAGATCTCCAAATGCAGTGTAAGCACTCTCTCCTGAATACACTCCAGACCTCCAAACGCAGTGTAAACACTCTCTCCTGAACACAAACTCCAGGTCTCCAAACGCACTGTAAACAATCTCATTTGAATACACTCCATGTCACCAAACAGAGTGTAAACACTCTATCCTGAATACACTCCAGGTCACCAAGATAGTGTAAACACTCTCTCCTGAACCCACTCCAGATCACCAAATGCAGTGTGAACACAATCTCCTGAACACAAACTGCAGATCTCCAAATGCAGTGTAAAAACTCGCTCCTGGACACACTCCAGATCACCAAACGCAGTGTAAATGCTCTCTCCTGAACACACTCCAGATCACCAAACTCAATGTAATCACTCTCTCCTGAACACACACAAGATCTCCAAATGCAGTGTAAATACTCTCTCCTGAACACACTGCAGATCACCAAACACGGTGTAAACACTCTCTCCTGAAGACACACCGATCTACAAATGCAGTGTAAACACTCTCTCATGAACACACTCCAGATCACCAAACGTGGTGTAAACACTCACTCCCGAACACAATCCAAATGTACAAATGCAGTGTAAACGCTCTCTCCTGAACACAAACTCCAGATCTCCAAATGCAGTGTAAAAACAGGCTCCTGGACAGTTTCCAGATCACCAAACGCGGTGCAAATGCTCTCTCCTGATCACACTCCAGATCACCAAACTCAGTGTAATCACTCTCTCCTGAACACAAACTCCAGATCTCCAAATGCAGTGTAAAAACTGGCTCCTGGACAGTTTCCAGATCACCAAACGCGGTGCAAATGCTCTCTCCTGATCACACTCCAGATCACCAAACTCAGTGTAATCACTCTCTCCTGAACACACTCCAGATCTCCAAATGCAGTGTATACACTCTCTCCTGAACACACTGCAGGTCACAAAACACAGTGTAAACACTCTCTCCTGAGCACAAACTCAAGATCTCCAAATGCAGTGCAAACACTCTCTTTTGAACCCACTACAGATCAACAAAAGCAGTGTAAACACTCACTCCTGAACACACACCCGATAACCAAACTCAATGTAATCACTCTCTCCTGAACACAAACTCCAGATCTCCAAATGCAGTGTAAAAACTGGCTCCTGGACAGTTTCCAGATCACCAAACGCGGTGCAAATGCTCTCTCCTGATCACACTCCAGATCACCAAACTCAGTGTAATCACTCTCTCCTGAACACACTCCAGATCTCCAAATGCAGTGTATACACTCTCTCCTGAACACACTGCAGGTCACAAAACACAGTGTAAACACTCTCTCCTGAGCACAAACTCAAGATCTCCAAATGCAGTGCAAACACTCTCTTTTGAACCCACTACAGATCAACAAAAGCAGTGTAAACACTCCCTCCTGAACACACACCCGATAACCAAACTCAATGTAATCACTCTCTCCTGAATACACTCCAGATCTCCAAACACAGTGTAAACACTCTCTCTTGAAAACAAACGCCAGATCCACCAACACCATGTAAACACTCTCTCCTGAATACACTCCAGACCTCCAAACGCAGTGTAAACAGTCTCTCCTGAACACAAACTCCAGGTCTCCAAACGCACTGTAAACAATCTCTCCTGAATACACTCCAGGTCACCAAACAGAGTGTAAACACTCTATCCTGAATACACTCCAGGTCACCAAGACAGTGTAAACACTCTCTCCTGAACACAAACTCAAGATCTCCAAATGCAGTGCAAACACTCTCTCCTGAACACACTCCAGATCACCAAATGCAGTGGAAACACACTCTCCTGAACATAAAATACAGATCTCGAAATGCAGTGTAAACAGTCTCTCTGAATGCATTTCAGATCTCCACATGCAATGTAAACACTCTCTCATGAACACACTCCAGGTCACCAAATGCAGTGTAAACACCTTCTGCCGAACACAATCCAAATGTCCAAATGCAGTGTAAACACTCTCTCCTGAACACAAACTCCAGATCTTCAAATTTATTTTAAACACTCGCTGCTGGACACACTCCAGATCTCCAAACGCATTGTAAACACTCTCTCCTGAACACTCTTCAGATCACCAAAATCAGTGTAAACACTCTCTCCAAACACACTCCAGTTGTCCAAACGCAGTGTAAACATTCCCTGCTGATCACACTCCAGATCTCCAAACGCAGTATAGACACTCTATCCTGAACAGACTCTAGACGTCCAAATGCAGTGTAAACACTATCTCCTGAACACAAGCTCAAGATCTCCAAATGCAGTGTAAATACTCTCTCCTGAACACACTGCAGATCATCAAACACAGTGTAAACAGTCTCTTCCGAACACACACCGATCTACAAATGCAGTGTAAACACTCATGAACACACTCCAGATCACCAAACGCGGTGTAAACACTCACTCCGAAGACAATCCAAATGTACAAATGCAGTGTAAACGCTCTCTCCTGAACACAAACTCCAGATCTCCAAATGCAGTGTAAAAACTGGCTCCAGATCACAAAACACGGTTTAAATGCTCTCTCCTGATCACACTCCAGATCACCAAACTCAGTGTAATCACTCTCTCCTGAACACACTCCAGATCTCCAAATGCAGTGTATACACTCTCTCCTGAACGCACTGCAGGTCACAAAACACAGTGTAAACACTCTCTCCTGAGCACAAACTCCAGATCTCCATATGCAGTGCAAACACTCTCTTTTGAACCCACTACAGATCACCAAAACGCAGTGTAACCACTCTCTCCTGAAAACAAACGCCAGATCTACCAACACCGTGTAAACACTCTCTCCTGAACACACTCCAGATCTCCAATAGCAGTGTAAACAGTCTCTCCTCAATACACTCCAGATCTCCAAATGCAGTATAAACACTCTCTCCTGAACACAGTCCAGATCTCCAAATGCAGTGAAAACACTCTCTCCTGAACACACTCCAGATCTCCAAATGCAGTGTAAGCACTCTCTCCTGAATACAGTCCAGACCTCCAAACGCAGTGTAAACACTCTCTCCTGAACACAAACTCCAGGTCTCCAAACGCACTGTAAACAATCTCTCCTGAATACACTCCAGGTCACCAAACAGAGTGTAAACACTCTATCCTGAATACACTCCAGGTCACCAAGACAGTGTAAACACTATCTCCTGAACACAAACTCAAGATCTCCAAATGCAGTGCAAACACTCTCTCCTGAACCCAGTCCAGATCACCAAATGCAGTGTGAACACACTCTCCTGAACACAAACTGCAGATCTCCAAATGAAGTGTAAATGCTCTCTCCTGAACACACTCCAGATCACCAAACTCAATGTAATCACTCTCTCCTGAACACACTCCAGATCTCCAAATGCAGTGTAAACACTCTCTCGTGAGCACATTCCAGATATCCAAATGCGGTGCAAACACTCTCTCCTAAATAAACTCCAGATCACCCAATGCATTGTAAACACTCTATCCAGAGTACACTCCAAGTCACCAAACACAGTGTAAACACTATCTCCTGAACACACTCCAGATTTCCAAACGTAGTGAAAACACTCTCTCCTGAACATACTCCTGAACATGAAACTCAGTGTAAATGCTATCTCCTGAACACACTGCAGATCAACAAACTCATTGTAAACACTCTCCAGATGCAGTGCAAACACTCTCTCCTGAACACACTCCAGATTTCCAAACGTAGTGAAAACACTCTCTCCTGAAGGCAAACTCCAGATCTTCCAACACAGTGTAAACACTCTCTCCAAAAAACACTCCAGATCTACAAATGCAGCGTAAACACTCCCTCCAAAAAAAAAAACACTCCAGATCTACAAATGCAGTGTAAACACTCTCTCCTGAATACACTGCACATCACCAAACATAGTGTAAAAACTCTCTCCAGAGCATAGACTTCAGCTCCCCAAATGCAGTGTAAACACTCTCTCCTGATCAGACTCCAGATCTCCAAATGCGATGTAGAAGTCTGTCCTGAACTTACTCCAGATCTCCAAACGCAGTGTAAATACTCTCTCCTGAACACAAACTCCAGATCTCCATACGCAATGTAAACAGTCTCTCCTCTACACACTCCAGATCTCCAAACACAGTGTAAACACTCTATCCAGAACACACTCCAGATCTCCAAACACAGTGTAAATATTCTCTCCTGTATACACTCCAGATCGCCAACAGGAGTGTAATCGCTCTCTCCTGAACACACTCCAGATCTCCAACGCAGTGTAAACACTCTCTCCTGAACACACTCCAGATCTTCAAACACAGTGTAAACATTCTCTGCTGAACACAGCCCAGATCACCAAACGCAGTTTAAACACTCTCTCCGAACACACTCCAGATCTCCAAATGCAGTTTAAACACTCTCTCATGAACACAATCCAGATCACCAAATGCAGTGTAAACGCTGTCTCCATAACACAATCTAAACGTCCAAATTAAGTGTACACATTCTCTCCGGGACAGAAACACCAGATCTCCAAACGCAGAGTAATAACTCTCTCCTGAACACACTCAAGATCTCCAAATGCAGTGTAAACAATTTCTCCTGAACACACTCGAGATCTCCAAACACAGTCTAAACAATCTCTCCCGGACAGAAACACCAGAACTCCAAACACAGTGTAAAAACTCTTTCCTGAATACACTCCAGATCTCCAAACGCAGTGTAAACATTCTCTCCTGAACACAAACTCAAGATTTCCTAATGCATTGCAAACAATCTCTGCTGAAAACACTCCAGATCACCAAATACAGTGTAAACGCTCTCTCCTGAACACACTCCAGATCACCAAATGCAGTGTCAACACTCTCTCCTGAACAGACTCCAGATCACCAAACGCAGTGCAAATGCTCTCTCCCGAACACACTCCAGATCTACAAACGCAGTGTAAACATTCTCTCCTGAACACAAACTCCAGATCTACAAATGCGGTGTAAACACTCTCTCCTGAACACACTCCAGATCACCAAACGCAGTGTAAATGCTCTCTCCTGAACGCACTCCAGATCACCAAACGCAGTGTAAACACTCTCTCCGAACACAATCCAGATCTCCAAAATCAGTGTAAGCACTTTCTCCAGAACACATACCGGATTTCCAAATGCAGTGTAAATACTCTCTCCTGATCACACTCCAGATCTCCAAATGCAGTGTAAACACTCTCTCCTGAACAAACTCCACATCTCCAAACACAGTGTAAACACTCTCTCCTGAACACACTCCAGATCAACAAATGCAGTGCAAACACTCTCTCCTGAACATACTCCAGATCACCAAATGCAGTGTAAACACTTTCTCCCAAACACACTCCAGATCACCAAACGCAGTGTAAACACGCTCTCCCGAACACACTCCTGATGTCCAAACGCAGTGTAAAGACTCTCTCCTGAACACAAACTCCAGATCTCCATACGCAATGTAAACAGTCTCTCCTCTACACACTCCAGATCTCCAAACACAGTGTAAACACTCTCGCCCGAACAGAAAGTCCAGTTCTACAAAAGCAGTGAAAATGCTCTCGCCTGACCACAAACTCCAGATCTTCCAACACAGTGTAAACACTCTCTCCAAAAAAACACTCCAGATCTCCAAACACAGTGAACAATCTTTGTCCTGAACACACTCCAGATGTCCAAACGCAGTGTCAACACTCTCTCCTGAACACACTCCAGATCTCCTAATGCAGTGTAAACAATTTCTCCTGAACATACTCGAGATCTCCAAACACAGTGTAAACAATCTCTCCCGGACAGAAACACCAGATCTCCAAACACAGTGTAAAAACTCTTTCCTGAATACACTCCAGATCTCCAAACGCAGTGTAAACATTCGCTCCTGAACACAAACTCAAGATCTCCTAATGCATTGCAAACAATCTCTGCTGAACCGCCTCCAGATCACCAAATGCAGTGTAAACGCTCTCTCCTGAACACACTCCAGATCACCAAATGCAGTGTCAACACTCTCTCCTGAACAGACTCCAGATCTCCAAACGCAGTGCAAATGCTCTCTCCCGAACACACTCCAGATCTCCAAACGCAGTGTAAACATTCTCGCCTGAACACAAACTCCAGTTCTACAAATGCGGTGTAAACACTCTCTCCTGAACACAAACTCCAGATCTACAAATGCGGTGTAAACACTCTCTCCTGAACATACTCCTGATCATGAAACACAGTGTAAATGCTATCTCCTGAACACACTGCAGATTAACAAACTCATTGCAAACACTCTCCAAATGCAGTGCAAACACTCTCTCCTGAACACACTCCAGATTTCCAAACGTAGGGAAAACACTCTCTCCTGAAGGCAAACTCCAGATCTTCCAACACAGTGTAAACACTCTCTCCAAAAAACACTCCAGATCTAGAAATGCAGTGTAAACACTCTCTCCAAAAAAAAAAAATACTCCAGATCTACAAATGCAGTGTAAACACTCTCTCCTGAATACACTCCAGATCACCAAACATAGCGTAAAAACTCTCCCCAGAGCATTGACTTCAGCTCCCCAAATGCAGTGTAAACACTCTCTCCTGATCAGACTCCAGATCTGCAAATGCAATGTAGAAGTCTGTCTTGAACTTACTCCAGATCTCCAAACGCAATGCAGAACTCTGTCCTGAACACACTCCAGATATCAGAACGCAGTGTAAACACTCTATCCAGAACACACTCCAGATCTCCAAACACAGTGTAAATATTCTCTCCTGTATACACTCCAGATCGCAAGAGCAGTGTAATCACTCTCTCCTGAACACACTCCAGATCTCCAACGCAGTGTAAACACTCTCTCCTGAACACACTCCAGATCTTCAAACACAGTGTAAACACTCTCTCCTGAAGACAGTCCAGATCACCAAACGCAGTTTAAACACTCTCTCCGAACACACTCCAGATCTCCAAATGCAGTTTAAACACTCTCTCATGAACACACTCCAGATCACCAAATGCAGTGTAAACACTGTCTCCATAACACAATCGTAACGTCCAAATTAAGTGCACACACTCTCTCCGGGACAGAAAGACCAGATCTCCAAATGCAGAGTAATAACTCTCCCCTGAACACACTCCAGATCTCCAATAGCAGTGTAATCACTCTCCCCTGAGCACATTCCAGATCTCCAAATGCAGTGTAAACACTCTCTCCTGAACACACTCCAGATCACCAAACGCAGTGTAAACACTCTCTCCTGAACACACTCCAGATCTACAAACACAGTGTAAGAACTCTCTCCCGAACACAAACGCCAGATCTCCAAAAGCAGTGTAAACACTCTCTCCCGAATACACTCCAGATCTCCAAACGCATGGAAGGTGTAAACACTCTGTCCTGAACACACTCCAAGTCTCCAAACACAGTGTAAACACTCTCTCCTGAACACACTCCAGATCACCAAATGCAGTGTAAACACTCTCTCCTGAACACACTCCAGATCTTCAAACACAGTGTAAACACTCTCTCCTGAAGACAGTCCAGATCACCAAACGCAGTTTAAACACTCTCTCCAAACACACTCCAGATCTCCAAATGCAGTTTAAACACTCTCTCATGAACACACTCCAGATCACCAAATGCAGTGTAAACACTGTCTCCATAACACAATCGTAACGTCCAAATTAAGTGCACACACTCTCTCCGGGACAGAAAGACCAGATCTCCAAATGCAGAGTAATAACTCTCCCCTGAACACACTCCAGATCTCCAATAGCAGTGTAATCACTCTCCCCTGAGCACATTCCAGATCTCCAAATGCAGTGTAAACACTCTCTCCTGAACACACTCCAGATCACCAAACGCAGTGTAAACACTCTCTCCTGAACACACTCCAGATCTACAAACACAGTGTAAGAACTCTCTCCCGAACACAAACGCCAGATCTCCAAAAGCAGTGTAAACACTCTCTCCCGAATACACTCCAGATCTCCAAACGCATGGAAGGTGTAAACACTCTGTCCTGAACACACTCCAAGTCTCCAAACACAGTGTAAACACTCTCTCCTGAACACACTCCAGATCACCAAACGCAGTGTAAACACTCTCTCATGAACACACTCCAGATCACCAAATGCAGTGTAAACGCTGTCTCCCAAACACAATCTAAATGTCCAAATGAAGTGTAAACACTCTCTCCTGAGGACAAACTCCAGATCTCCAAATGCAGTGTAAATACTTGCTGCTGAACACACACCAGAAGTCCAAACACAGTGTAAACACTCTCTCCTGAACACACTCCAGTTCACCAAACGCAGTGTAAACACTATCTCCGAACACAGTCCAGATCTCCAAATGCAGTTTAAAGACTCTCTCATGAACACACTGCAGATCACCAAACTCAGTGTAAACACTCTCTCCTGAACACACTCCAGATCTACAAACACAGTGTAAGAACTCTCTCCCGAACACAAACTCCAGATCTCCAAAAGCAGTATAAACACTCTCTCCCGAATACACTCCAGATCTCCAAACGCATGGAAGGTGTAAACACTCTGTCCTGAACACACTCCAAGTCTCCAAACACAGTGTAAACACTCTCTCCTGAACACACTCCAGATCTCCAAACACAGTGTAAACAATCTCTCCAGGACAGAAACACCAGATCTCCAAACACAGTGTAATAACTCTCGCCTGAACACACTCCAGATCTCCAAATTCAGTGCAAACACTGTCTCCTGAACACAAACTCCAGGACTCCAAATGCATTGTAAACACTCTATCCTGGACACACTCCAGGTCACCAAACACACTGTAAACACTCTATCCTGAATATACTCCAGATCACCAAATGCAGTGTAACCGCTCTCTCCTGAGCACAAACTCCAGATCTTCCTACACGGTGTAAACACTCTCTCTGAAAAAAAAAAACACTCCAGACCTCCAAACGCAGTGAAGAAACTCACTCCTGAACACACTCCAGATGTCCAAATGCAGTGTCAAAACTCTCTCCTGAACACACTCCAGATCTCCAAACGCACTGTAAACAAAGTCTCCGGGACAGAAACACCAGATCTCCAAAAGCAGTGTAAACACTCTCTCCCGAATACACTCCAGATCTCTAAACGCATGGAAGGTGTAAACACTCTGTCCAGAACACACTCCAAGTCTCCAAACACAGTGTAAACACTCTCTCCTGAACACACTCCAGATCACCAAACGCAGTGTAAACACTCTCTCATGATCACACTCCAGATCACCAAATGCAGTGTAAATGCTGTCTCCCAAACACAATCTAAATGTCCAAATGAAGTGTAAACACTCTCTCCTGAGGACAAACTCCAGATCTCCAAATGCAGTGTAAATGCTTGCTCCTGAACACACACCAGAAGTCCAAACACAGTGTAAACACTCTCTCCTGAACACACTCCAGTTCACCAAACGCAGTGTAAACACTATCTCCGAACACAGTCCAGATCTCCAAATGCAGTTTAAAGACTCTCTCATGAACACACTGCAGATCACCAAACTCAGTGTAAACACTCTCTCCTGAACACACTCCAGATCTACAAACATAGTGTAAGAACTCTCTCCCGAACACAAACTCCAGATCTCCAAAAGCAGTGTAAACACTCTCTCCCGAATACACTCCAGATCTCCAAACGCATGGAAGGTGTAAACACTCTGTCCTGAACACACTCCAAGTCTCCAAACACAGTGTAAACACTCTATCCTGAACACACTCCAGATCTCCAAACACAGTGTAAACAATCTCTCCAGGACAGAAACACCAGATCTCCAAACACAGTGTAATAACTCTCGCCTGAACACACTCCAGATCTCCAAATTCAGTGCAAACACTCTCTCCTGAACACAAACTCCAGGACTCCAAACGCATTGTAAACACTCTATCCTGGACACACTCCAGGTCACCAAACACACTGTAAACACTCTATCCTGAATATACTCCAGATCACCAAATGCAGTGTAACCGCTCTCTCCTGAGCACAAACTCCAGATCTTCCTACACGGTGTAAACACACTCTCTGAAAAAAAAACACTCCAGACCTCCAAACGCAGTGAAGAAACTCTCTCCTGAACACACTCCAGATGTCCAAATGCAGTGTCAAAACTCTCTCCTGAACACACTCCAGATCTCCAAACGCACTGTAAACAAAGTCTCCGGGACAGAAACACCAGATCTCCAAAAGCAGTGTAAACAATCTCTCTCGGACAGAAACACCAGAACTCCAAACGCAGTGCAATAACTCTCTGCTGAACACACTCCAGATCTCCAATAGCAGTGTAAACACTCTCTCCTGAATACACTCCAGATCTCCAAATACAGTGTAAGCACCCTCTCCTGAACACAAACTCCAGGACTCCAAACGCAGTGTAAACACTCTCTCCTGAACACACTCCAGGTCACCAAACACAGTGTAAACACTCTATCCTGAAGACACTCCAGATCACCAAATGCCTTGTAAACACTCTCTCCTGAACACACTCCAGATAACCAAACGCGGTATAAACACTCTCTCCCAAACACACTCCAGATCACCAAATGTGGTGTAAACACTCTCTCCTGAAAACACTCCAGATCATGAAACACAGTGTAAATCCTATCTCCTGAACACACTGCAGATCAACAAACTCATTGTAAACACTCTCTCTGAACACACTCCAGATGTCCAAACGCAGTATAAACAGTCTCTCCTCTACACACACCAGATCTCCAAACACAGTGTAAACAGTCTCTCCCGAACACAAACTCCAGTTCTCCAAAAGCAGTGAAAATGCTCTCGCCTGACCACAACTCCAGATCTTCCAACACAGTGTCAACACTCTCTCCGAAAAAACACTCCAGATCTCCAAATACAGTGAAAAATCTTTGTCCTGAACACACTCCAGATGTCCAAACGCAGTGTCAACACTCTCTCCGGAACACACTCCAGATCTCCAAATGCAGGGTAAACAATTTCTCCTGAACACACTCGAGATCTCCAAACACATTTTATACAATCTCTCCCAGACAGAAACACCCGATCTCCAAACACAGCGTAAAAACTCTTTCCTGAATACACTCCAGATCTCCAAACGCAGTGTAAACATTCTCTCCTGAACACAAACTCAAGATCTCCTAATTCATTGCAAAAAATCTCTGCTGAACCCACTCCAGATCACCAAATGCAGTGTAAACGCTGTCTCCTGAACACACTCCAGATCACCAAATGCAGTGTAAATGCTCTCTCCTGAACAGACTCCAGATCACCAAATGCAGTGCAAATGCTCTCTCCCGAACACACTCCAGATCTCCAAACTCAGTGCAAAAACTCTCTCCTGAACACACTCCAGATCACCAAACGCAGTATAACCTCTCTTTCCGAACACACTCCAGATCAACAAATACAGTGTAAACACGCTCTCCCGAACAGAATTCTAATGTCCAATTGCATTGTAAATACTCTCTCGTGAACACAAACTCCAGATCTACAAATGCGCTGTAAACACTCTCTCCTGAACATACTCCTGATCATGAAACGCAGTGTAAATGCTATCTCCTGAAAACACTGCAGATCAACAAACTCATTGTAAACACTCCGCCTGAACACACTCCAGATGTCCAAACGCAGTGTAAACACTCCCTCCTGAACACAACTCCAGATCTCCAAACGCAGGGTAAACAATCTCTCCTGAACACACTCGAGATCTCCAAACACAGTGTAAACAATCTCTCCCGGACAGAAACACCAGATCTCCGAACACAGTGTAAAAACTCTTTCCTGAATACACTCCAGATCTCCAAACGCAGTGTAAACATTGTCTCATGAACACACTCCAGATCACCAAATGCAGTGTAAACGCTGTCTTCATAACACAATCTAAACGTCCAAATTAAGTGTACACACTCTCTCCGGGACAGAAACACCAGATCTCCAAACGCAGAGTAATAACTCTCTCCTGAACACACTCCAGATCTCCAATAGCAGTGTAATCACTCTCCCCTGAGCACATTCCAGATCTCCAAACACAGTGTAAACACTCTGTCCTGAACACACTCCAGATCACCAAACGCAGTGTAAATACTCTCTTCGAACACACTCCAGATTTCCAAATGGAGTTTTAGCACTCTCTCATGAACACACTCCAGATCACCAAATGCAGTGTAGACGCTGTCTCCCGAACACAATCTAAATGTCCAAATGAAGTGTAAACACTCTCTCCTGAGCACAAACTCCAGAGCTCCAAATGCAGTGTAAATGCTCGCTCCTGGACACACACCAGAACTCCAAACAAAGTGTAAACACTCTCTCCTGAATACACTCCAGTTCAACAAACGCAGTGCAAACACTATCTCCGAACACATTCCAGATCTCCAAATGCAGTTTAAACACTCTCTCATGAACACACTCCAGATCACCAAATGCAGTGTAAACACTCTCTCCCGAACAGAATCCAAATGTTCAAATGCAGTGTAAACACTCTCTCCTGAATACAAACTCCAGATCTGCAAATGCAATGTAAATACTCGCTCCTGAAAACAATCCAGATCACGAAATGCATTGTAAATTCTGTCTTTTGAACACACTGCAGATCACCAAACTCAGTGTAAGCACTCTCTCCCGAACACACTCCAGATCTCCAAACGCAGTGGAAAGTGTAAAACACTCTCTCCTGAACACACTCCAGGTCTCCAAACACAGTGTAAACACTCTCTCCAGAACACACTCGAGATCTCCAAACACAGTGTAAATACTCTCTCCGGTATACACTCCAGATCGCCAATAGCAGTGTAATCACTCTCTCCTGAACACACTCCAGATCTCCAACGCAGTGTAAACACTCTCTCCTGAACACACTCCAGATCTCCAAACACAGTGTAAACACTCTCTCCTGAACACACTCCAGATCACCAAACGCAGTTTAAGCACTCTCTCCGAACCCAATCCAGATCTCCAAATGCAGTTTAAACACTCTCTCATGAACACACTCCAGATCACCAAATGCAGTGTAAACGCTGTCTCCATAACACAATCTAAACGTCCAAATTAATTGTACACACTCTCTCCGGGACAGAAAGACCAGATCTCCAAACACAGAGTAATAACTCTCTCCTGAACACACTCCAGATCTTCAATAGCAGTGTAATCACTCTCCCCTGAGCACATTCCAGATCTCCAAACTCAGTGTAAACACTCTCTCCTGAACACACTCCAGATCACCAAACGCAGTGTAAACAGTCTCTCCGAACACACTCCAGATCTCCAAATGCAGTTTAAACACTCTCTCGTGAACACACTCCAGATCACCAAATGCAGTGTAAACGCTGTCTCCCGAACACAATCTAAATGTCCAAATGAAGTGTAAACACTCTCTCCTGAGGACTAACTCCAGATCTCCAAATGCAGTGTAAATACTTGCTCCTGAACGCACAACAGAACTCCAAACACAGTGTAAACACTCTCTCCTGAACACAAACTCCAGATCTGCAAATGCTGTGTAAATACTCACTCCTGAAAACAATCCAGCTCACAAAACGCATTGTAAATTCTGTCTTTTGAACACACTGCAGATCACCAAACTCAGTGTTAACACTCTCTCCTGAACACACTCAAGATCTCCAAATGCAGTGTAAACAATTTCTCCTGAACACACTCGAGATCTCCAAACACAGTGTAAACAATCTCTCCTGGACAGAAACACCAGATCTCCAAGCACAGTGTAAAAACTCTTTCCTGAATACATTCCAGATCTCCAAACGCAGTGTAAACATTCTCTCCTGAACACAAACTCAAGATCTCCCAATGCATTGCAAACAATCTCTGCTGAACCCACTCCAGATCATCAAATGCACTGTAAACGCTCTCTCCTGAACACACTCCAGATCACCAAATGCAGTGTCAACACTCTCTCCTGAACAGACTCCAGATCACCAAACGCAGTGCAAATGCTCTCTCCCGAACACACTCCAGATCTACAAACGCAGTGTAAACATTCTCTCCTGAACACAAACTCCAGATCTACAAATGCGGTGTAAACACTCTCTCCTGAACACACTCCAGATCACCAAACGCAGTGTAAATGCTCTCTCCTGAACGCACTCCAGATCACCAAACGCAGTGTAAACACTCTCTCCGAACACAATCCAGATCTCCAAAATCAGTGTACGCACTTTCTCCAGAACACACACCGGATTTCCAAATGCAGTGTAAATACTCTCTCCTGATCACACTCCAGATCTCCAAACGCAGTGTAAACACTCTCTCCTGAACAAACTCCACATCTCCAAACACAGTGTAAACACTCTCTCCTGAACACACTCCAGATCAACAAATGCATTGTAAACGCTCTCTCCTGAACACACTCCAGATCAGCTAATGCAGTGTAAACACTCTCTCCTGAACATACTCCAGATCACCAAATGCAGTGTAAACACTTTCTCCCAAACACACTCCAGATCACCAAACGCAGTGTAAACACGCTCTCCCGAACACACTCCAGATGTCCAAACGCAGTGTAAACACTCTCTCCTCTACACACTCCAGATCTCCAAACGCAGTGTAAACACTCTCCCCCGAACAGAAAGTCCAGTTCTCCAAAAGCAGTGAAAATGCTCTCTCCTGACCACAAACTCCAGATCTTCCAACACAGTTTAAACACTCTCTCCAAAAAAACACTCCAGATCTCCAAACACAGTGAACAATCTTTGTCCTGAACACACTCCAGATGTCCAAACGCAGTGTCAACACTCTCTCCTGAACACACTCCAGATCTCCTAATGCAGTGTAAACAATTTCTCCTGAACATACTCGAGATCTCCAAACACAGTGTAAACAATCTCTCCCGGACAGAAACACCAGATCTCCAAACACAGTGTAAAAACTCTTTCCTGAATACACTCCAGATCTCCAAACGCAGTGTAAACATTCGCTCCTGAACACAAACTCAAGATCTCCTAATGCATTGCAAACAATTTCTGCTGAACCGCCTCCAGATCACCAAATGCAGTGTAAACGCTCTCTCCTGAACACACTCCAGATCACCAAATGCAGTGTCAACACTCTCTCCTGAACAGACTCCAGATCTCCAAACGCAGTGCAAATGCTCTCTCCCGAACACACTCCAGATCTCCAAACGCAGTGTAAAGATTCTCGCCTGAACACAAACTCCAGATCTACAAATGCGGTGTAGACACTCTCTCCTGAACACAAACTCCAGATCTACAAATGCGGTGTAAACACTCTCTCCTGAACATACTCCTGATCATGAAACACAGTGTAAATGCTATCTCCTGAACACACTGCAGATTAACAAACTCATTGCAAACACTCTCCAAATGCAGTGCAAACACTCTCTCCTGAACACACTCCAGATTTCCAAACGTAGGGAAAACACTCTCTCCTGAAGGCAAACTCCAGATCTTCCAACACAGTGTAAACACTCTCTCCAAAAAACACTCCAGATCTACAAAGATAGTGTAAACACTCTCTCCAAAAAAAAAACACTCCAGATCTACAAATGCAGTGTAAACACTCTCTCCTGAATACACTCCAGATCACCAAACATAGCGTAAAAACTCTCTCCAGAGCATAGACTTCAGCTCCCCAAATGCAGTGTAAACACTCTCTCCTGTATACACTCCAGATCACCAAACATAGCGTAAAAACTCTCTCCAGAGCATAGACTTCAGCTCCCCAAATGCAGTGTAAACACTCTCTCCTGATCAGACTCCAGATCTCCAAATGCAATGTAGAAGTCTGTCTTGAACTTACTCCAGATCTCCAAACGCAGTGCAGAACTCTGTCCTGAACACACTCCAGATATCAGAACGCAGTGTAAACACTCTCTCCAGAACACACTCCAGATCTCCAAACACAGTGTAAATATTCTCTCCTGTATACACTCCAGATCGCAAGAGCAGTGTAATCACTCTCTCCTGAACACACTCCAGATCTCCAACGCAGTGTAAACACTCTCTCCTGAACACACTCCAGATCTTCAAACACAGTGTAAACACTCTCTCCTGAACACAGTCCAGATCACCAAACGCAGTTTAAACACTCTCTCATGAACACACTCCAGATCATCAAATGCAGTGTAAACGCTGTCTCCATAACACAATCTTAACGTCCAAATTAAGTGCACACACTCTCTCCGGGACAGAAAGACCAGATCTCCAAACGCAGAGTAATAACTCTCCCCTGAACACACTCCAGATCTCCAATAGCAGGGTAATCACTCTCCCCTGAGCACATTCCAGATCTCCAAACACAGTGTAAACACTCTCTCCTGAACACACTCCAGATCACCAAACGCAGTGTAAACACTCTCTCCGAACACACTCCAGATCTCCAAATGCAGTTTAAACACTCTCTCATGAACACACTCCAGATCACCAAAAGCAGTGTAAACGCTGTCTCCCGAACACAATCTAAATGTCCAAATGAAGTGTAAACACTCTCTCCTGAGGACAAACTCCAGATCTCCAAATGCAGTGTAAATACTTGCTCCTGAACACACACCAGAACTCCAAACACAGTGTAAACACTCTCTCCTGATCACACTCCAGTTCACCAAACGCAGTGTAAGCACTTTCTCCGAACACAGTCCAGATCTCCAAATGCAGTTTAAAGACTCTCTCATGAACACACTCTAGATCACCAAACTCAGTGTAAACACTCTCTCCTGAACACACTCCAGATCTCCAAACACAGTGTAAGAACTCTCTCCCGAACACAAACTCCAGATCTCCAAACGCAGTGTAAACACTCTCTCCCGAATACACTCCAGATCTCCAAACGCATGGAAGGTGTAAACACTCTGTCCAGAACACACTCCAAGTCTCCCTACACAGTGTAAACACTCTCTCCTGAACACACTCCAGATCACCAAACGCAGTGTAAACACTCTCTCTGAACACACTCCAGATCTCCAAATGCAGTTTAAACACTGTCTCATGAACACACTCCAGATCACCAAATGCAGTGTAAACGCTGTCTCCCGAACACAATCTAAATGTCCAAATGAAGTGTAAACACTCTCTCCTGAGGACAAACTCCAGATCTCCAAATGCAGTGTAAATACTTGCTCCTGAACACACACCAGAACTCCAAACACAGTGTAAACACTCTCTCCTGAACACACTCCAGTTCACCAAACACAGTGTACACACTATCTCCGAACACAGTCCAGATCTCCAAATGCAGTGTAAACATTCTCTCCTGAACATAAACTCCAGATCTACAAATGCGGTGTAAACACTCTCTCCTGAACACACTCCAGATCACCAAACGCAGTGTAAATGCTCTCTCCTGAACGCACTCCAGATCACCAAACGCAGTGTAAACACTCTCTCCGAACACAATCCAGATCTCCAAAATCAGTGTAAGCACTTTCTCCAGAACACACACCTGATCTCCAAACGCAGTGTAAACACTCTCTCCTGAACACACTCCAGATCTCCAAACACAGTGTAAACAGTCTCTCCTGAAAACACTCCAGATCACCAAATGCATTGTAAACGCTCTCTCCTGAACATACTCCAGATCACCAAATGCAGTGTAAACACTCTCTCCCAAACAGACTCCAGATCACCAAACGCAGTGTAAACACGCTCTCCCGAACAGAATCCAAATGTCCAATTGCATTGTAAATACTCTCTCCTGAACACAAACTCCAGATCTACAAATGCGGTGTAAACACTCTCTCCTGAACACACTCCAGATCACGAAACACAGTGTAAATGCTCTCTCCTGAACACACTGCAGATCAACAAACTCATTGTAAACACTCTCTCTGAACACACTCCAGATGTCCAAACGCAATGTAAACACTCTCTCCTGAACACAAACTCCAGATCTCCATACGCAATGTAAACAGTCTCTCCTCTACACACTCCAGATCTCCAAACACAGTGTAAACACTGTCTCCCGAACACAAAGTCCAGTTCTCCAAAAGCAGTGAAAATGCTCTCTCCTGACCACAAACTCCAGATCTTCCAACACAGTGTCAACACTCTCTCCTGAACACAGTCCAGATCTGCAAACACAGTGTCAACACTCTCTCCTGAACACACTCCAGATCTCCAAATGCAGTGAAAACACTCTCTCCTGAGCACAAACTCCAGATCTTCCAACACAGTGTAAACACTCTCTCCAAAAAAACACTCCAGATCTCCAAACACAGTGAAAAATCTTTCTCCTGAACACACACCAGATCTCCAAATGCAGTGTAAACAATTTCTCCTGAACACACTCGAGATCTCCAAACACAGTGTAAACAATCTCTCCCGGACAGAAACACCAGATCTCCAAACACAGTTTAAAAACTCTTTCCTGAATACACTCCAGATCTCCAAACGCAGTGTAAACATTCTCTCCTGAACACAAACTCAAGATTTCCTAATGCATTGCAAACAATCTCTGCTGAACCCACTCCAGATCACCAAATGCAGTGTAAACGCTCTCTCCTGAACACACTCCAGATCACCAAATGCAGTGTAAACACTCTCTCCTGAACAGAGTTCAGATCACCAAACGCAGTGCAAAAGCTCTCTCCCGAACACACTCCAGATCTCCAAACACAGTGTAAACATTCTCTCCTGAACACAATCTCCAGATCTACAAATGCGGTGTAAACACTCTCTCCTGAACACACTCCAGATCACCAAACGCAGTGTAAATGCTCTCTCCTGAACGCACTCCAGATCACCAAACGCAGTGTAAACACTCTCTCCGAACACAATCCAGATCTCCAAAATCAGTGTAAGCACTTTCTCCAGAACACACACCAGATATCCAAATGCAGTGAAAATACTCTCTCCTGATCACACTCCAGATCTCCAAACGCAGTGTAAACACTCTCGCCTGAACACACTCCAGATCTCCAAAAACAGTGTAAACAGTCTCTCCTGAACACACTCCAGATCACCAAACGCAGTGTAAACACTCTTTCCGAACACACTCCAGATCACCAAATGCAGTTTAAACACTCTCTCATGAACACACTCCAGATCACCAAACACGCTGTAAACACCCTCTCCCAAACACACTCGAGATCACCAAACACAGTGTAAACACGCTCTGCCGAACAGAATCCAAACTTCCAATTGCATTGTAAATACTCTCTCCTGAACACAAACTCCAGATCTACAAATGTGGTGTAAACACTCTCTCCTGAACATACTCCTGATCATGAAATGCAGTGTAAATGCTATCTCCTGAACACACTGCAGATCAACAAACACATTGTAAACACTCTCCAAATGCAGTGCAAACACTCTCTCCTGAACACACTCCAGATTTCCAAAAGTAGTGAAAACACTCTCTCCTGAAGGCAAACTCCAGATCTTCCAACACAGTGTACACACTCTCTCCAAAAAACACTTCAGATCTACAAATGCAGTGTAAACACTCTCTCCAAAAAAACACTCCAGATCTACAAATGCAGTGTAAACACTCTCTCCTGAATACACTCCAGATCACCAAACATAGTGTAAAAACTCTCTCCAGAGCATAGACTTCAGCTCCCCAAATGCAGTGTAAACACTCTCTCCTGATCAGACTCCAGATCTCCAAATGCAATGTAGAAGTCTGTCCTGAACTTACTCCTGATCTCCAAACGCAGTGCAGAACTGTGTCCTGAACACACTCCAGATATCAGAACGCAGTGTAAACACTCTCTCCAGAACACACTCCAGATCTCCAAACACAGTGTACATATTCTCTCCTGCATACACTCCAGATCGCCAACAGCAGTGTAAACACTCTCTCCTGAACACACTCCAGATCTTCAAACACAGTGTAAACACTCTCTCCTGAACACAGTCCAGATCACCAAACGCAGTTTAAACACTCTCTCCTGAACACACTCCAGATTTCCAAAAGTAGTGAAAACACTCTCTCCTGAAGGCAAACTCCAGATCTTCCAACACAGTGTACACACTCTCTCCAAAAAACACTTCAGATCTACAAATGCAGTGTAAACACTCTCTCCAAAAAAACACTCCAGATCTACAAATGCAGTGTAAACACTCTCTCCTGAATACACTCCAGATCACCAAACATAGTGTAAAAACTCTCTCCAGAGCATAGACTTCAGCTCCCCAAATGCAGTGTAAACACTCTCTCCTGATCAGACTCCAGATCTCCAAATGCAATGTAGAAGTCTGTCCTGAACTTACTCCTGATCTCCAAACGCAGTGCAGAACTGTGTCCTGAACACACTCCAGATATCAGAACGCAGTGTAAACACTCTCTCCAGAACACACTCCAGATCTCCAAACACAGTGTACATATTCTGTCCTGTATACACTCCAGATCGCCAACAGCAGTGTAATCACTCTCTCCTGAACACACTCCAGATCTTCAAACACAGTGTAAACACTCTCTCCTGAACACAGTCCAGATCACCAAACGCAGTTTAAACACTCTCTCCGAACACACTCCAGATCTCCAAATGCAGTTTAAACACTCTCTCATGAACACACTCCAGATCACCAAATGCAGTGTAAACGCTGTCTCCATAACACAATCTAAACGTCCAAATTAAGTGTACACACTCTCTCCGGGACAGAAAGACCAGATCTCCAAACGCAGAGTAATAACTCTCCCCTGAACACACTCCAGATCTCCAATAGCAGTGTAATCACTCTCCCCTGAGCACATTCCAGATCTCCAAACACAGTGTAAACACGCTCTCCTGAACACACTCCAGATCACCAAACGCAGTGTAAGCACTCTCTCCGAACACACTCCAGATCTCCAAATGCAGTTTAAACACTCTCTCATGAACACACTCCAGATCACCAAATGCAGTGTAAACGCTGTCTCCCGAACACAATCTAAATGTCCAAATGAAGTGTAAACACTCTCTCCTGAGGACAAACTCCAGATCTCCAAATGCAGTGTAAATACTTGCTCCTGAACACACACCAGAACTCCAAACACAGTGTAAACACTCTCTCCTGAACACACTCCAGTTCACCAAACGCAGTGTAAGCACTATCTCCGAACACAGTCCAGATCTCCAAATGCAGTTTAAAGACTCTCTCATGAACACACTCCAGATCACCAAACTCAGTGTAAACACTCTCTCCTGAACACACTCCAGATCTCCAAACACAGTGTAAGAACTCTCTCCCGAACACAAACTCCAGATCACCAAAAGCAGTGTAAACACTCCCTCCCGAATACACTCCAGATCTCCAAACGCATGGAAGGTGTAAACACTCTGTCCTGAACACACTCCAAGTCTCCAAACACAGTGTAAACACTCTCTCCTGAACACACTCCAGATCACCAAACGCAATGTAAACACTCTCTCATGAACACACTCCAGATCACCAAATGCAGTGTAAACGCTGTCTCCCAAACACAATCTAAATGTCCAAATGAAGTGTAAACACTTTCTCCTGAGGACAAACTCCAGATCTCCAAATGCAGTCTAAATACTTGCTCCTGAACACACACCAGAACTCCAAACACAGTGTAAACACTCTCTCCTGAACACACTCCAGTTCACCAAACGCAGTGTAAACACTATCTCCGAACACAGTCCAGATCTCCAAATGCAGTTTAAAGACTCTCTCATGAACACACTGCAGATCACCAAACTCAGTGTAAACACTCTCTCCTGAACACACTCCAGATCTACAAACACAGTGTAAGAACTCTCTCCCGAACACAAACTCCAGATCTCCAAAAGCAGTGTAAACACTCTCTCCCGAATACACTCCAGATCTCCAAACGCATGGAAGGTGTAAACACTCTGTCCTGAACACACTCCAAGTCTCCAAACATAGTGTAAACTCTCTCTCCTGAACACACTCGAGATCTCCAAACACAGTGTAAACAATCTCTCCAGGACAGAAACACCAGATCTCCAAACACAGTGTAATAACTCTCGCCTGAACACACTCCAGATCTCCAAATTCAGTGCAAACACTCTCTCCTGAACACAAACTCCAGGACTCCAAACACATTGTAAACACTCTATCCTGGACACACTCCAGGTCACCAAACACACTGTAAACACTCTATCCTGAATATACTCCCGATCACCAAATGCAGTGTAACCGCTCTCTCCTGAGCACAAACTCCAGATCTTCCTACAAGGTGTAAACACTCTCTCTGAAAAAAAACACTCCAGACCTCCAAACGCAGTGAAGAAACTCTCTCCTGAACACACTCCAGATGTCCAAATGCAGTGTCAAAACTCTCTCCTGAACACACTCCAGATCTCCAAACGCACTGTAAACAAAGTCTCCGGGACAGAAACACCAGATCTCCAAACGCAGTGTAAACAATCTCTCTCGGACAGAAACACCAGAACTCCAAACGCAGTGTAATAACTCTCTGCTGAACACACTCCAGATCTCCAATAGCAGTGTAAACACTCTCTCCTGAATACACTCCAGATCTCCAAATACAGTGTAAGCACCCTCTCCTGAACACAAACTCCAGGACTCCAAACGCAGTGTAAACACTCTCTCCTGAACACACTCCAGGTCACCAAACACAGTGTAAACACTCTATCCTGAAGACACTCCAGATCACCAAATGCTTTGTAAACACTCTCTCCTGAACACACTCCAGATAACCAAACGCGGTATAAACACTCTCTCCCAAACGCACTCTAGATCACCAAATGTGGTGTAAACACGCTCTCCCGAACAGAATCCAAATGTCCAATTGCATTGTAAATACTCTCTCCTGAACACAAACTCCAGATCTACAAATGCGGTGTAAACACTCTCTCCTGAAAACACTCCATGAAACACAGTGTAAATGCTATCTCCTGAACACACTGCAGATCAACAAACTCATTGTAAACACTCTCTCCGAACACACTCCAGATGTCCAAACGCAGTGTAAACACTCTCTCCTGAACTCAAACTCCAGATCTCCAAACGCAGTGTAAACAGTCTCTCCTCTACACACACCAGATCTCCAAACACAGTGTAAACAGTCTCTCCCGAACACAAACTCCAGTTCTCCAAAAGCAGTGAAAATGCTCTCGCCTGACCACAATCTCCAGATCTTCCAACACAGTGTCAACACTCTCTCCGAAAAAACACTCCAGATCTCCAAATACAGTGAAAAATCTTTGTCCTGAACACACTCGAGATCTCCAAACACATTTTATACAATCTCTCCCGGACAGAAACACCCGATCTCCAAACACAGTGTAAAAACTCTTTCCTGAATACACTCCAGATCTCCGAACGCAGTGTAAACATTCTCTCCTGAACACAAACTCGAGATCTCCTAATGCAATGCAAAAAATCTCTGCTGAACCCACTCCAGATCACCAAATGCAGTGTAAACGCTCTCTCCTGAACACACGCCAGATCACCAAATGCAGTGTAAATGCTCTCTCCTGAACACACTCCAGATCACCAAATGCAGTGTAAATGCTCTCTCCTGAACAGACTCCAGATCACCAAATGCAGTGCAAATGCTCTCTCCCGAACACACTCCAGATCTCCAAACGCAGTGTAAACATTCTCTCTGAACACAATCTCCAGATCTACAAATGCGGTGTAAATACTCTCTCCTGATCACACTCCAGATCTCCAAACTCAGTGCAAACACTCTCTCCTGAACACCCTCCAGATCACCAAACGCAGTTTAAACACTCTCTCCTGAACACACTGCAGATCACCATGCACGCTGTAAACACTTTCTCCCAAACACACTCCAGATCAACAAATGCAGTGTAAACACGCTCTCCCGAACAGAATCCAAATGTCCAATTGCATTGTAAATACTCTCTCGTGAACACAAACTCCAGATCTACAAATGCGCTGTAAACACTCTCTCCTGAACATACTCCTGATCATGAAACGCAGTGTAAATGCTATCTCCTGAAAACACTGCAGATCAACAAACTCATTGTAAACACTCCGCCTGAACACACTCCAGATGTCCAAACGCAGTGTAAACACTCCCTCCTGAACACAACTCCAGATCTCCAAACGCAGGGTAAACAAACTCTCCTGAACACATTCGAGATCTCCAAACACAGTGTAAACAATCTCTCCCAGACAGAAACACCAGATCTCCGAACACAGTGTAAAAACTCTTTCCTGAATACACTCCAGATCTCCAAACGCAGTGTAAACATTGTCTCATGAACACACTCCAGATCACCAAATGCAGTGTAAACGCTGTCTTCATAACACAATCTAAACGTCCAAATTAAGTGTACACACTCTCTCCGGGACAGAAAGGCCAGATCTCCAAACGCAGAGTAATAACTCTCTCCTGAACACACTCCAGATCTCCAATAGCAATGTAATCACTCTCCCCTGAGCACATTCCAGATCTCCAAACACAGTGTAAACACTCTCTCCTGAACACCCTCCAGATCACCAAACGCAGTGTAAATACTCTCTTCGTACACACTCTAGATTTCCAAATGGAGTTTTAGCACTCTCTCATGAACACACTCCAGATCACCAAATGCAGTGTAGACGCTGTCTCCCGAACACAATCTAAATGTCCAAATGAAGTGTAAACACTCTCTCCTGAGCACAAACTCCAGAGCTCCAAATGCAGTGTAAATGCTCGCTCCTGAACACACACCAGAACTCCAAACACAGTGTAAACACTCTCTCCTGAATACACTCCAGTTCACCAAACGCAGTGCAAACACTATCTCCGAACACATTCCAGATCTCCAAATGCAGTTTAAACACTCTCTCATGAACACACTCCAGATCACCAAATGCAGTGTAAACACTCTCTCCCGAACAGAATCCAAATGTACAAATGCAGTGTAAACACTCTCTCCTGAACACAAACTCCAGATCTGCAAATGCAATGTAAATACTCGCTCCTGAAAACAATCCAGATCACGAAATGCATTGTAAATTCTGTCTTTTGAACACACTGCAGATCACCAAACTCAGTGTAAGCACTCTCTCCCGAACACACTCCAGATCTCCAAACGCAGTGGAAAGTGTAAAACACTCTCTCCTGAACACACTCCAGGTCTCCAAACACAGTGCAAACACTCTCTCCAGAACACACTCGAGATCTCCAAACACAGTGTAAATAATCTCTCCGGTATACACTCCAGATCGCCAACAGCAGTGTAATCACTCTCTCCTGAACACACTCCAGATCTCCAACGCAGTGTAAACACCCTCTCCTGAACACACTCCAGATCTCCAAACACAGTGTAAACACTCTCTCCTGAACAAACTCCAGATCACCAAACGCAGTTTAAATGCTGTCTCCATAACACAATCTAAACGTCCAAATTAAGTGTACACACTCTCTCCGGGACAGAAAAACCAGATCTCCAAACACAGAGTAATAACTCTCTCCTGAACACACTCCAGATCTTCAATAGCAGTGTAATCACTCTCCCCTGAGCACATTCCAGATCTCCAAACACAGTGTAAACACTCTCTCCTGAACACACTCCAGATCACCAAACGCAGTGTAAACACTCTCTCCGAACACGCTCCAGATCTCCAAATGCAGTTTAAACACTCTCTCATGAACACACTCCAGATCACCAAATGCAGTGTAAACGCCGTCTCCCGAACACAATCTAAATGTCCAAATGAAGTGTAAACACTCTCTCCTGAGGACAAACTCCAGATCTCCAAATGCAGTGCAAATACTTGCTCCTGAACGCACAACAGAACTCCAAACACAGTGTAAACACTCTCTCCTGAACACACTCCAGTTCACCAAACGCAGTGTAAACACTATCTCCGAAAACAGTCCAGATCTCCAAATGCAGTTTAAACACTCTCTCATGAACACACTCCAGATCACCAAACGCAGTGTAAATACTCTCTCCCGAACACAATCCAAATGTACAAATGCAGTGTAAACACTCTCTCCTGAACACAAACTCCAGATCTGCAAATGCAGTGTAAATACTCGCTCCTGAAAACAATCCAGCTCACAAAACGCATTGTAAATTCTGTCTTTTGAACGCACTGCAGATAACCAAACTCAGTGTTAACACTCTCTCCTGAACACATTCCAGATCTCCAAACGCAGTGTAAACATTGTCTCCTGAACACAAACTCAAGATTTCCAAATGCAGTGCAAATACTCTCTCTTGAACACACTCCAGATTTCCAAACGTAGTGAAAACACTCTCTCCTGAAGGCAAATTCCAGATCTTCCAACACAGTGTAAACACTCTCTCCAAAAAAACACTCCAGATCTACAAAAGCAGTGTAAACACTCTCTCCTGAACACACTCCAGATCTCCAAATGCAGTGTAAACACTCTCTCCTGAATACAAACTAGTGATCTCCCAACACTGTGTAAACACTCTCTATTGAACACACCCAGATCTCCAAATGCAGTGCAGAACCCTGTCCTGAACACACTCCAGAGCTCCAAACACAGTGTAAACACTCTCTTTCGAACACACTCCAGATCTCCAAACGTCGTGAAAACACTTTCTCCTGAACACAAGGTGCAGATCTTCCAACGCATTGTAAACACTCTCCCCTGAGCACATTCCAGATCTCCAAACACAGTGTCAACACTCTCTCCTGAACACACTCCAGTTCACCAAACGCAGTTTAAACACTATCTCCGAACACAGTCCAGATCTCCAAATGCAGATTAAAGACTCTCTCCTCAAAAAACAATCCAGCTCACAAAACGCATTGTAAATTCTGTCTTTTGAACACACTGCAGATCACCAAACTCAGTGTTAACACTCTCTCCTGAACACACTCCAGATTTCCAAACGTCGTGAAAACACTCTCTCCTGAAGGCAAACTCCTGATCTTCCAACACATTGTAAACACTCTATCCAAAAAAACACTCCAGATCTACAAAAGCAGTGTAAACACTCTCTCCTGAGCACACTCCAGATCTCCAAATGCAGTGTAAACACTCTCTCCTGAATACACTCCAGATCACCAAACATAGTGTAAACACTCTCCAGAGCACAGACTTCAGCTCCCCAAATGCAGTGTAAACACTCTCTCTTGAACACAAACTCCAGATCTCCAAAGGCAGTGTAAACATTCTCTCCAAACACACTCCATATCTCCAAACACAGTATCAGCACTCTCCCCTGAACCAATTCCAGATCTCCAAATGCAGTGTAAATACTCTCTCCTGATCAGACTCCAGATCTCCAAATGCAATGTAGAAGTCTGTCCTGAACATACTCCAGATCTACAAACACAGTGTAAACACTCTCTCCTGAACACACTCCAGATCTCCAAACGCAGTGCAGAACTCTGTCCTGAACACACTCCAGATATCAGAACGCAGTGTAAACACTCTCTCCTGAACACAAACTCCAGATCTCTAAACGCAGTGTAAACACTCTCTCCGGAACACATTCCAGATCTCCAAACGCAGTGAAAACACACTCTCCTGCACACAAACTACTGATCTCCCAACACTGTGTAAACACTCTCTATTGAACACACTCAGATCTCCAAATGCAGTGCAGAACCCTGTCCTGAACACACTCCAGAACTCCACACACAGTGTAAACACTCTCTCCTGAACACACTCCAGTTCACCAAACGCAGTGTAAACACTATCTCCGAAAACAGTCGAGATCTCCAAATGCAGTTTAAACACTCTCTCATGAACACACTCCAGATCACCAAACGCAGTGTAAATTCTCTCTCCCGAACACAATCCAAATGTACAAATGCAGTGTAAAAACTCTCTCCTGAACACAAACTCCAGATCTGCAAATGCAGTGTAAATACTCGCTCCTGAAAACAATCCAGCTCACAAAACGCATTGTAAATTCTGTCTTTTGAACACACTGCAGATCACCAAACTCAGTGTTAACACTCTCTCCTGAACACACTCCAGATCTCCAAACGCAGTGTAAACATTGTCTCCTGAACAAAAACTCAAGATTTCCAATTGCAGTGCAAACACTCTCTCTTGAACACACTCCAGATTTCCAAACGTAGTGAAAACACTCTCTCCTGAAGGCAAACTCCTGATCTTCCAACACAGTGTAAACACTCTCTCCAAAAAAATACTCCAGATCTACAAAAGCAGTGTAAACAGTCTCTCCTGAACACACTCCAGATCTCCAAATGCAGTGTAAACACTCTCTCCTGAATACACTCCAGATCACCAAACATAGTGTAAACACTCTCCAGAGCACAGACTTCAGCTCCCCAAATGCAGTGTAAACACTCTCTCTTGAACACAAACTCCAGTTCTCCAAAGTCAGTGTAAACATTCTCTCCAAACACACTCCATATCTCCAAACACAGTATCAGCACTCTCCCCTGAACCAATTCCAGATCTCCAAATGCAGTGTATATATTCTCTCCTGATCAGACTCCAGATCTCCAAATGCAATGTAGAAGTCTGTCCTGAACATACTCCAGATCTACAAACACAGTGTAAACACTCTCTCCTGAACACACTCCAGATCTCCAAACGCATTGCAGAACTCTGTCCTGAACACACTCCAGATATCAGAACGCAGTGTAAACACTCTCTCCTGAACACACTCCAGAGCTCCAAACACATTGTAAACACTCTCCCGAACACACTCCAGATCTCCAAACGTCGTGAAAACACTTTCTGCTGAACACAAGGTGCAGATCTTCCAATGCATTGTAAACACTCTCCCCTGAGCACATTCCAGATCTCCAAACACAGTGTCAACACTCTCTCCTGAACACACTCCAGTTCACCAAACGCAGTTTAAACATTATCTCCGAACACAGTCCAGATCTCCAAATGCAGATTAAAGACTCTCTCCTCAAAAAACAATCCAGCTCACAAAACGCATTGTAAATTCTGTCTTTTGAACACACTGCAGATCGCCAAACTCAGTGTAAGCACTCTCTCCCGAACACACTCCAGATCTCCAAACGCAGTGGAAAGTGTCAAACACTCTCTCCTGAACACACTCCAGGTCTCCAAACACAGTGTAAACACTCTCTCCAGAACACACTCGAGATCTCCAAACACAGTGTAAATACTCTCTCCGGTATACACTCCAGATCGCCAATAGCAGTGTAATCACTCTCTCCTGAACACAAACTCCAGGACTCCAAACGCAGTGTAAACACTCTATCCTGAACACACTCCAGGTCACCAAAAAAGTGTATACACTCTATCCTGAATATACTCCAGGTCACCAAACAGAGTGTAAACACTCTCTTCTGAAAACAAACTCCAGATCTCCAAATGCAGTGCAAACACTCTCTCCTGAAAACACTCCAGACCACCAAATGCATTGTAAACGCTCTCTCCTGAACACACTGCAGATCATCAAATGCAGTGCAAACATTCTCTCCTGAACACACTCCAGATCACCAAACGTGGTGTAAACATTCTCTCCCAAACACACTCCAGATCACCAAACGCAGTGTAAACACGCTCTCCCGAACAGAATCCAAATGTCCAATTGCATTGTAAATACTCTCTCCTGAACACAAACTCCAGATCTACAAATGCACTGCAAACACTCTCTCCTGAACATACACCTGATCATGAAACGCAGTGTAAATGCTATCTCCTGAACACACTGCAGATGAACAAACTCATTGTAAAAACTCTCTCTGAACACACTCCAGATGTCCAATCGCAGTGTAAACACTCTCTGCTGAACACAAACTCCAGATCTCCAAACGCAGTGTAAACAATCTCTCCTGAACACATTCGAGATCAACTAACACAGTGTAAACAATCTCTCCCGGACAGAAACAGCAGATCACCGAACACAGTGTAAAAACTCTTTCCTGAATAAACTCCAGATCTCCAAACACAGGGTAAACATTGTCTCCTGAACACAAACTCAAGATCTCCAAATGCAGTGCAAACACTCTCTCCTGAACACACTCCAGATTTCCAAACGTAATGAAAATACCCTCTCCTGAAGGCAAAGTCCAAATCTTCCAGCACAGTGTAAACACTCTCTCCAAAAAAACACTCCAGATCTACAAATGCAGTGTAAACACTCTCTCCTGAACACACTCAAGATCTCCAAATACAGTGTAAACACTCTCTCCTGAATACACTCCAGATCATCAAACAGTGTAAACACTCTCTCCACAGCACAGACTTCAGCTCCCCAAATGCAGTGTAAACAATCTGTCTTGAACACAAACTCCAGATCTCCAAAGGCAGTGTAAACATTCTCTGCGAACACACTCCATATCTCCAAACACAGTATCAGCACTCTCTCCTGAACCAATTCCAGATCTCCAAATGCGGTGTAAATACTCTCTCCTGATCAGACTCCAGATCTCCAAATGCAATGTAGAAGTCTGTCCTGAACATACTCCAGATCTCCAAACGCAGTGTAAACACTCTCTCCTGAACACACTCCAGATCTCCAAACGCAGTGTAAACACTCTCTCCGGAACACATTCCAGATCTCCAAACGCAGTGAAAACGCTCTCTCCTGCACACAAACTACTGATCTCCCAACACTGTGTAAACACTCTCTATTGAACACAATCAGATCTCCAAATGCAGTGCAGAACCCTGTCCTGAACACACTCCAGAGCTCCAAACACAGTGTAAACACTCTCCCGAACGCACTCCAGATCTCCAAACGTCGTGAAAGCACTTTCTCCTGAACACGAGGTGCAGATCTTCCAACGCATTGTAAACACTCTCCCCTGAGCACATTCCAGATCTCCAAACACAGTGTAAACACTGTCTCCTGAACACACTCCAGTTCACCAAACGCAGTGTAAACACTATCTCCGAACACAGTCCAGATCTCCAAATGCAGATTAAAGACTCTCTCCTGAAAACAATCCAGCTCACAAAACGCATTGTAAATTCTGTCTTTTGAACACACTGCAGATCACCAAACTCAGTGTAAGCACTCTCTCCCGAACACACTCCAGATCTCCAAACGCAGTGGAAAGTGTAAAACACTCTCTCCTGAACACACTCCAGGTCTCCAAACACAGTGTAAACACTCTCTCCAGAACACACTCCAGATCACCAAACGCCGTTTAAACACTCTCTCCGAACACAATCCAGATCTCCAAATGCAGTTTAAACACTCTCTCATGAACACACTCCAGATCACCAAATGCAGTGTAAACGCTGTCTCCATAACACAATCTAAACGTCCAAATTAAGTGTACACACTCTCTCCGGGACAGAAAGACCAGATCTCCAAACGCAGAGTAATAACTCTCTCCTGAACACACTCCAGATCTTCAATAGCAGTGTAATCACTCTCCCCTGAGCACATTCCAGATCTCCAAACACAGTGTAAACAATCTCTCCTGAACACACTCCAGATTACCAAACGCAGTGTAAGCACTCTCTCCGAAAAGACTCCAGATCTCCAAATGCAGTTTAAACACTTTCTCATGAATACACTCCAGATCACCAAATGCAGTGTAAACGCTGTCTCCCGAACACAATCTAAATGTCCAAATGAAGTGTAAACATTCTCTGCTGAGGACGAACTCCAGATCTCCAAATGCACTGTAAATACTTGCTCCTGAACACACAACAGAACTCCAAACACAGTGTAAACACTCTCTCCTGAACACACTCCAGTTCACCAAACGCAGTGTAAACACTATCTCCGAACACAGTCCAGATCTCCAAATGCAGTTTAAACACTCTCTCATGAACACACTACAGATCTACAAACGCAGTGTAAATACTCTCTCCCGAACACAATCCAAATGTACAAATGCAGTGTAAACACTCTCTCCTGAACACAAACTCCAGATCTGCAAATGCAGTGTAAATACTCGCTCCTGAAAACAATCCAGCTCACAAAACGCATTGTAAATTCTGTCTTTTGAACACACTGCAGATCACCAAACTCAGTGTTAACACTCTCTCCTGAACAAACTCCAGATCTCCAAACGCAGTGTAAACATTGTCTCCTGAACACAAACTCAAGATTTCCAAATGCAGTGCAAACACTCTCTCTTGAACACACTCCAGATTTCCAAACGTAGTGAAAACACTCTCTCCTGAAGGCAAACTCCAGATCTTCCAACACAGTGTAAACACTCTCTCCAAAAAAACACTCCAGATCAACAAATGCAGTGTAAACACTCTCTCCTGAACACACTCCAGATCTCCAAATGCAGTGTAAACACTCTCTCCTGAATACACTCCAGATCACCAAACATAGTGTAAACACTCTCCAGAGCACAGACCTCAGCTCCCCAAATGCAGTGTAAACACTCTCTCTTGAACACAAACTCCAGATCTCCAAAGGCAGTGTAAACATTCTCTCCAAACACACTCCATATCTCCAAACACAGTATCAGCACTCTCCCCTGAACCAATTCCAGATCTCCAAATGCAGTGTAAATACTCTCTCCTGATCAGACTCCAGATCTCCAAATGCAATGTAGAAGTCTGTCTTGAACATACTCCAGATCTCCAAACGCAGTGTAAACACTCTCTCCTGAACACCCTCCAGATCTCCAAACGCAGTGCAGAACTCTGTCCTGAACACACTCCAGATATCAGAACGCAGTGTAAACACTCTCTCCTGAACACAAACACCAGATCTCCAAACGCAGTGTAAACACTCTCTCCGGAACACATTCCAGATCTCCAAACGCAGTGAAAACACACTCTCCTGCACACAAATTAGTGATCTCCCAACACTGTGTAAACACTCTCTCTTGAACACACTCAGATCTCCAAATGCAGTGCAGAACCCTGTCCTGAACAGACTCCAGAGCTCCAAACACAGTGTAAACACTCTCCCGAACACACTCCAGATCTCCAAACGTCGTGAAAACACTTTCTCCTGAACACAAGGTGCAGATCCTCCAACGCATTGTAAACACTCTCCCCTGAGCACATTCCAGATCTCCAAACACAGTGTTAACACTCTCTCCTGAACACACTCCAGATCACCAAACGCAGTGTAAACACTCTCTCCGAACACACTCCAGATCTCCAAATGCAGTTTAAACACTCTCTCATGAACACACTCCAGATCACCAAATGCAGTGTAAACGCTGTCTCCCGAACACAATCTAAATGTCCAAATGAAGTGTAAACACTCTCTCCTGAGCACAAACTCCTGATCTCCAAATGCAGTGTAAATACTCGCTCCTGAACACACACCAGAACTCCAAACACAGTGTAAACATTCTCTCCTGAACACACTCCAGTTCACCAAACGCAGTGTAAACACTATCTCCGAACAGAGTCCAGATCTCCAAATGCAGGTTAAAGACTCTCTCCTGAAAACAATCTAGCTCACAAAACGCATTGTAAATTCTGTCTTTTGAACACACTGCAGATCACCAAACTCAGTGTAAACACTCTCTCCTGAACACACTCCATATCTCCAAACACAGTGTAAGAACTCTCTCCCGAACACAAACTCCAGATCTCCAAAAGCAGTGTAAACACTCTCTCCCGAATACACTCCAGATCTCCAAACGCATGGAAGGTGTAAACACTCTGTCCTGAACACACTCCAAGTCTCCAAACACAGTGTAAACACTCTCTCCTGAACACACTCGAGATCTCCAAACACAGTGTAAACAATCTCTCCAGGACAGAAACACCAGATCTCCAAACACAGTGTAATAACTCTCTCCTGAACACACTCCAGATCTCCAATAGCAGTGTAATCACTCTCGCTTGAATACACTCCAGATCTCCAAATTCAGTGTAAACACTCTCTCCTGAACACAAACTCCAGGACTCCAAACGCATTGTAAACACTCTATCCTGGACACACTCCAGGTCACCAAACACACTGTAAACACTCTATCCTGAATATACTCCAGGTCACCAAACAGAGTGTAAATACTCTCTTCTGAACACAAACTCCAGATCTCCAAATGCAGTGTAAACACTCTCTCCTAAACACACTCCAGATCATCAAATGCAGTGTAACCGCTCTCTCCTGAGCACAAACGCCAGATTTTCCAATACGGTGTAAACACTCTCTCCGAAAAAAACACTCCAGATCTCCAAACACAGTGAAGAAACTCTCTCCTGAACACACTCCAGATGTCCAAACGCAGTGTCAACACTCTCTGCTGAACACACTCCAGATCTCCAAACGCACTGCAAACAATCTCTCCGGGACAGAAACACCAGATCTCCAAACGCAGTTTTAAACAATCTCTCTGGGACAGAAACAGCAGAACTCCAAACGCAGTGTAATAACTCTCTGCTGAACACACTCCAGATCTCCAATAGCAGTGTAAACACTCTCTCCTGAGTACACTCCAGATCTCCAAATTCAGTGTAAGCACCCTCTCCTGAACACAAACTCCAGGACTCCAAACGCAGTGTAAACACTCTATCCTGAACACACTCCAGGTCACCAAAAAAGTGTATACACTCTATTATGAATATACTCCAGGTAACCAAACAGAGTGTAAACACTCTCTTCTGAAAACAAACTCCAGATCTCCAAATGCAGTGCAAACACTCTCTCCTGAAAACACTCCAGATCACCAAATGCAGTGTAAACACTCTCTCCTGAAGACACTCCCGATCACCAAAGGCAGTGTAAACACTCTCTCCCGAACAGAATCCAAATTTCCAATTGCATTGTAAATACTCTCTCCTGAACACAAACTCCAGATCTACAAATGCACTGCAAACGCTCTCTCCTGAACATACACCTGCTCATGAAACGCAGTGTAAGTGCTATCTCCTGAACACACTGCAGATGAACAAACTCATTGTAAACACTCTCTCTGAACACACTCCAGATGTCCAATCGCAGTGTAAACACTCTCTACTGAACACAAATTCCAGATCTCCAAATGCAGTGTAAACAATCTCTCCTGAACACATTCGAGATCTCCAAACACAGTGTAAACAATCTCTCCCGGACAGAAACACCAGATCACCGAACACAGTGTAAAAACTCTTTCCTGAATACACTCCAGATCTTCAAACGCAGTGCAAACATTGTCTCCTGAACGCAAACTCAAGATCTCCAAATGCAGTGCAAACACTCTCTCCTGAACACACTCCAGATTTCCAAACGTAATGAAAACAATCTCTCCTGAAGGCAAACTCCAGATCTTCCAACACAGTGTAAACACTCTCTCCAAAAAAACACTCCAGATCTACAAATGCAGTGTAAACACTCTCTCCTGAACACACGCCAGATCTCCAAATACCGTGTAAACAATCACTCCTGAAGACACTCCAGATCATCAAACATAGTGTAAACACTCTCTCCACAGCACAGACTTCAGCTCCCCAAATGCAGTGTAAACACTCTGTCTTGAACACAAAATCCAGATCTCCAAAGGCAGTGTAAACATTCTCTCCGAACACACTCCATATCTCCAAACACAGTATCAGCACTCTCTCCTGAACCAATTCCAGATCTCCAAATGCAGTGTAAATACTCTCTCCTGATCAGACTCCAGATCTCCAAATGCAATGTAGAAGTCTGTCCTGAACATACTCCAGATCTACAAACACAGTGTAAACACTCTCTCCTGAACACACTCCAGATCTCCAAACGCAGTGCAGAACTCTCTCCGGAACACACTCCAGATATCAGAACGCAGTGTAAACACTCTCTCCTTTAAACAAACTCCAGATCTCCAAACGCAGTGTAAACACTCTCTCCGGAACACATTCCAGATCTCCAAACGCAGTGAAAACACTCTCTCCTGCACACAAACTAGTGATCTCCCAACACTGTGTAAACACTCTCTCTTGAACACACTCAGATCTCCAAATGCAGTGCAGAACCCTGTCCTGAACACAGTCCAGAGCTCCAAACACAGTGTAAACACTCTCCCGAACACACTCCAGATCTCCAAACGTCGTGAAAACACTTTGTTCTGAACACAAGGTGCAGATCTTCCAAAGCATTGTAAACACTCTCTCCTGAACACACTCCAGATCTCCAAACACAGTGTAAACACTCTCTCCTGAGCACACTCCAGATCTCCAAACGCAGTGTAAACATTCTCTCCTGAGCACACTCCAGATCTCCAAACGCAGTGTAAACATTAATTCCGAAATCAGTCCAGATCTCCAAATGCAGTTTAAACACTCTCATGAAGACACTCCAGATCACCAAACGCAGTGTAAACACTCTCTCCCGAACACAATCCAAATGTACAAATGCAGTGTAAACACTCTCTCCTGAACACAAACACCAGATCTGCAAATGCAGTGAAAATACTCGCTCCTGAAAACAATCCAGATCACGAAATGCATTGTAAATTCTGTCTTTTGAAAACACTGCAGATCACCAAACTCAGTGTAAGCACTCTCTCCCGAACACACTCCAGATCTCCAAACACAGTGTAAATACTCTCTCCTGTATACACTCCGGATCGCCAATAGCAGTGTAATCACTCTCTCCTGAACACACTCCAGATCTCCAACGCAGAGTATACACTCTCTCCGAACACACTCCAGATCACCAAACGCAGTTTAAACACTCTCTCCGAACACACTCCAGAACTCCAAATGCAGTTTAAACACTCTCTCATGAACACACTCCAGATCACCAAATGCAGTGTAAACGCTGTCTCCATAACACAATCTAAACGTCCAAATTAAGTGTACACACTCTCCGAGACAGAAAAACCAGATCTCCAAACGCAGAGTAATAACTCTCTCCTGAACTCACTCATGATCTCCAATAGCAGTGTAATCACTCTCCCCTGAGCACATTCCAGATCTCCAAACACAGTGTAAACACTCTCTCCTGAACACACTCCAGATCACCAAACGCAGTGTAAACACTCTCTCCGAACACACTCCAGATCTCCAAATGCAGTTTAAACACTCTCTCATGAACACACTCCAGATCACCAAAAGCAGTGTAAACGCTGTCTTCCGAACACAATCTAAGTGTCCAAATGAAGTGTAAACACTCTCTCCTGAGCACAAACTGCAGATCTCCAAATGCAGTGTAAATACTCGCTCCTGAACACACACAAGAACTCCAAACACAGCGTAAACACTCTCTCCTGAACACACTCCAGTTCACCAAACGCAGTTTAAGCACTCTCTCCGAACACAATCCAGATCTCCAAATGCAGTTTAAACACTCTCTCATGAACACACTCCAGATCACCAAATGCAGTGTAAACGCTGTCTCCATAACACAATCTAAACGTCCAAATTAAGTGTACACACTCTCTCCGGGACAGAAAGACCAGATCTCCAAACACAGAGAAATAACTCTCTCCTGAACACACTCCAGATGTTCAATAGCAGTGTAATCACTCTCCCCTGAGCACATTCCAGATCTCCAAACACAGTATAAACACTCTCTCCTGAACACACTCCAGATCACCAAACGCAGTGTAAACAGTCTCTCCGAACACACTCCAGATCTCCAAATGCAGTTTAAACACTCTCTCACGAACACACTCCAGATCTCCAAATGCAGTGTAAACGCTGTCTCCCGAACACAATCTAAATGTCCAAATGAAGTGTAAACACTCCCTCCTAAGGACTAACTCCAGATCTCCAAATGCAGTGTAAATACTTGCTCCTGAACACACAACAGAACTCCAAACACAGTGTAAACACTCTCTCCTGAACACACTCTAGTTCACCAAACGCAGTGTAAACACTATCTCCGAACACAGTCCAGATCTCCAAATGCAGTTTAAACACTCTCTCATGAACACACTCCAGATCACCAAACGCAGTGTAAATACTCTCTCCCGAACACAATCCAAATGTACAAATGCAGTGTAAACACTCTCTCCTGAACACAAACTCCAGATCTGCAAATGCAGTGTAAATACTCGCTCCTGAAAACAATCCAGCTCACAAAACGCATTGTAAATTCTGTCTTTTGAACGCACTGCAGATAACCAAACTCAGTGTTAACACTCTCTCCTGAACACATTCCAGATCTCCAAACGCAGTGTAAACATTGTCTCCTGCACACAAACTCAAGATTTCCAAATGCAGTGCAAATACTCTCTCTTGAACACACTCCAGATTTCCAAACGTAGTGAACACACTCTCTCCTGAAGGCAAATTCCAGATCTTCCAACACAGTGTAAACACTCTCTCCAAAAAAACACTCCAGATCTACAAAAGCAGTGTAAACAGTCTCTCCTGAACACACTCCAGATCTCCAAATGCAGTGTAAACACTCTCTCCTGAATACACTCCAGATCACCAAACATAGTGTAAACACTCTCCAGAGCACAGACTTCAGCTCCCCAAATGCAGTGTAAACACTCTCTCTTGAACACAAACTCCAGATCTCCAAAGGCAGTGTAAACATTCTCTCCAAACACACTCCATGTCTCCAAACACAGTATCAGCACTCTCCCCTGAACCAATTCCAGATCTCCAAATGCAGTGTAAATACTCTCTCCTGATCAGACTCCAGATCTCCAAATGCAATGTAGAAGTCTGTCCTGAACATACTCCAGATCTACAAACACAGTGTAAACACTCTCTCCTGAACACCCTCCAGATCTCCAAACGCAGTGCAGAACTCTGTCCTGAACACACTCCAGATATCAGAACGCAGTGTAAACACTCTCTCCTGAACACCAACTCCAGATCTCCAAACGCAGTGAAAACACTCTCTCCTGCACACAAACTAGTGATCTCCCAACACTGTGTAAACACTCTCTATTGAACACACCCAGATCTCCAAATGCAGTGCAGAACCCTGTCCTGAACACACTCCAGAGCTCCAAACACAGTGTAAACACTCTCTTTCGAACACACTCCAGATCTCCAAACGTCGTGAAAACACTTTCTCCTGAACACAAGGTGCAGATCTTCCAACGCATTGTAAACACTCTCCCCTGAGCACATTCCAGATCTCCAAACACAGTGTCAACACTCTCTCCTGAACACACTCCAGTTCACCAAACGCAGTTTAAACACTATCTCCGAACACAGTCCAGATCTCCAAATGCAGATTAAAGACTCTCTCCTCAAAAAACAATCCAGCTCACAAAACGCATTGTAAATTCTGTCTTTTGAACACACTGCAGATCACCAAACTCAGTGTAAGCACTCTCTCCCGAACACACTCCAGATCTCCAAACACAGTGTAAATACTCTCTCCTGTATACACTCCAGATCGCCAATAGCAGTGTAATCACTCTCTCCTGAACACACTCCAGATCTCCAACGCAGAGTATACACTCTCTCCGAACACACTCCAGATCACCAAACGCAGTTTAAACACTCTCTCCGAACACACTCCAGAACTCCAAATGCAGTTTCAACACTCTCTCATGAACATACTCCAGATCACCAAATACAGTGTAAACGCTGTCTCCATAACACAATCTAAACGTCCAAATTAAGTGTACACACTCTCCGTGACAGAAAAACCAGATCTCCAAACGCAGAGTAATAACTCTCTCCTGAACACACTTCTGATCTCCAATAGCAGTGTAATCACTCTCCCCTGAGCACATTCCAGATCTCCAAACACAGGGTAAACACTCTCTCCTGAACACACTGCAGACGACCAAACGCAGTGTAAACACTCTCTCCGAACACACTCCAGATCTCCAAATGCAGTTTCAACACTCTCTCATGAACATACTCCAGATCACCAAATACAGTGCAAACGCTGTCTCCATAACACAATCTAAACGTCCAAATTAAGTGTACACACTCTCCGTGACAGAAAAACCAGATCTCCAAACGCAGAGTAATAACTCTCTCCTGAACACACTTCTGATCTCCAATAGCAGTGTAATCACTCTCCCCTGAGCACATTCCAGATCTCCAAACACAGGGTAAACACTCTCTCCTGAACACACTGCAGACGACCAAACGCAGTGTAAACACTCTCTCCGAACACACTCCAGATCTCCAAATGCAGTTTAAACACTCTCTCATGAACACACTCCAGATCACCAAATGCAGTGTAAACGCTGTCTTCCGAACACAATCTAAATGTCCAAATGAAGTGTAAACACTCTCTCCTGAGCACAAACTCCAGATCTCCAAATGCAGTGTAAATACTCGCTCCTGAACACACACAAGAACTCCAAACACAGCGTAAACACTCTCTCCTGAACACACTCCAGTTCACCAAACGCAGTTTAAGCACTCTCTCCGAACACAATCCAGATCTCCAAATGCAGTTTAAACACTCTCTCATGAACACACTCCAGATCACCAAATGCAGTGTAAACACTGTCTCCATAACACAATCTAAACGTCCAAATTAAGTGTACGCACTCTCTCCGGGACAGAAAGACCAGATCTCCAAACACAGAGTAATAACTCTCTCCTGAACACACTCCAGATGTTCATTAGCAGTGTAATCACTCTCCCCTGAGCACATTCCAGATCTCCAAACACAGTATAAACACTCTCTCCTGAACACACTCCAGATCACCAAACGCAGTGTAAACAGTCTCTCCGAACACACTCCAGATCTCCAAATGCAGGTTAAACACTCTCTCATGAACACACTCCAGATCTCCAAATGCAGTGTAAACGCTGTCTCCCGAACACAATCTAAATGTCCAAATGAACTGTAAACACTCTCTCCTGAGGACTAACTCCAGATCTCCAAATGCACTGTAAATACTTGCTCCTGAACGCACAACAGAACTCCAAACACAGTGTAAACACTCTCTCCTGAACACAAACACCAGATCTGCAAATGCAGTGAAAATACTCGCTCCTGAAAACAATCCAGATCACGAAATGCATTGTAAATTCTGTCTTTTGAACACACTGCAGATCACCAAACTCAGTGTAAGCACTCTCTCCCGAACACACTCCAGATCTCCAAACACAGTGAAAATACTCTCTCCTGTATACACTCCGGATCGCCAATAGCAGTGTAATCACTCTCTCCTGAACACACTCCAGATCTCCAACGCAGAGTATACACTCTGTCCGAACACACTCCAGATCACCAAACGCAGTTTAAACACTCTCTCCGAACACACTCCAGAACTCCAAATGCAGTTTAAACACTCTCTCATGAACACACTCCAGATCACCAAATGCAGTGTAAACGCTGTCTCCATAACACAATCTAAACGTCCAAATTAAGTGTACACACTCTCCGTGACAGAAAAACTAGATCTCCAAACGCAGAGTAATAACTCTCTCCTGAACTCACTCATGATCTCCAATAGCAGTGTAATCACTCTCCCCTGAGCACATTCCAGATCTCCAAACACAGTGTAAACACTCTCTCCTGAACACACTCCAGATCACCAAACGCAGTGTAAACACTCTCTCCGAACACACTCCAGATCTCCAAATGCAGTTTAAACACTCTCTCATGAACACACTCCAGATCTCCAAATGCAGTGTAAACGCTGTCTTCCGAACACAATCTAAATGTCCAAATGAACTGTAAACACTCTCTCCTGAGGACTAACTCCAGATCTCCAAATGCACTGTAAATACTTGCTCCTGAACACACAACAGAACTCCAAACACAGTGTAAACACTCTCTCCTGAACACAAACACCAGATCTGCAAATGCAGTGAAAATACTCGCTCCTGAAAACAATCCAGATCACGAAATGCTTTGTAAATTCTGTCTTTTGAACACACTGCAGATCACCAAACTCAGTGTAAGCACTCTCTCCCGAACACACTCCAGATCTCCAAACACAGTGTAAATACTCTCTCCTGTATACACTCCGGATCGCCAATAGCAGTGTAATCACTCTCTCCTGAACACACTCCAGATCTCCAACGCAGAGTATACACTCTGTCCTGAACACACTCCAGATCACCAAACGCAGTTTAAACACTCTCTCCGAACACACTCCAGAACTCCAAATGCAGTTTAAACACTCTCTCATGAACACACTCCAGATCACCAAATGCAGTGTAAACGCTGTCTCCATAACACAATCTAAACGTCCAAATTAAGTGTACACACTCTCCGTGACAGAAAAACCAGATCCCAAACGCAGAGTAATAACTCTCTCCTGAACAAACTCCAGATCTCCAATAGCAGTGTAATCACTCTCGCCTGAATACACTCCAGATCTCCAGATTCAGTGTAAACACTCTCTCCTGAACACAAACTCCACAACTCCAAACGCATTGTAAACACTCTATCCTGGACACACTCCAGGTCACCAAACACACTGTAAACTCTCTATCCTGAATATACTCCAGGTCACCAAACAGAGTGTAAATACTCTCTTCTGAACACAAACTCCAGATCTCCAAATGCAGTGCAAACACTCTCTCCTGAACACACTCCAGATCATCAAATGCAGTTTAAGCGCTCTCTCCTGAACCCAAACTCCAGATCTTCCAATACGGTGTAAACACTCTCTCCGAAAAAAAAACACTCCAGATCTCCAAACGCAGTGAAGAAACTCTCTCCTGAACACACTCCAGATGTCCATACGCAGTGTCAACACTCTCTGCTGAACACACTCCAGATCTCCAAACGCAATGCAAACAATCTCTCCGGGACAGAAACACCAGATCTCCAAACGCAGTTTTAAACAATCTCTCTCGGACAGAAACACCAGAACTCCAAACGCAGTGTAATAACTCTCTGCTGAACACACTCCAGATCTCCAATAGCAGTGTAAACACTCTCTCCTGAATAGACTCCAGAACTCCAAATTCAGTGTAAGCACCCTCTCCTGAACACAAACTCCAGGACTCCAAACGCAGTGCAAACACTCTATCCTGAACACACTCCAGGTCACCAAAAAAGTGTATACACTCTATCCTGAATATACTCCAGGTTACCCAACAGAGTGTAAACACTCTCTTCTGAAAACAAACTCCAGATCTCCAAATGCAGTGCAAACACTCTCTCTTGAAAACACTCCAGATCACCAAATGCATTGTAAACGCTCTCTCCTGAACACACTCCAGATCACCAAATGCAGTGTAAACACTCTCTCCTGAACACACTCCAGATCACCAAACGTGGTGTAAACATTCTCTCCCAAACACACTCCAGATCACCAAACGCAGTGTAAACACGCTTTCCCGAACAGAATCCAAATGTCCAATTGCATTGTAAATACTCTCTCCTGAACACAAACTCCAGATCTACAAATGCACTGCAAACACTCTCTCCTGAACATACACCTGATCATGAAACGCAGTGTAAATGCTATCTGCTGAACACACTGCAGATGAACAAACTCATTGTAAACACTCTCTCTGATCACACTCCAGATGTCCAATCGCAGTGTAAACACTCTCTACTGAACACAAACTCCAGATCTCCAAACGCAGTGTAAACAATCTCTCCTGGACAGAAACAGCAGATCACCGAACACAGTGTAAAAACTCTTTCCTTAATACACTCCAGATCTCCAAACGCAGTGTAAACATTGTCTCCTGAACACAAACTCAAGATCTCCAAATGCAGTGCAAACACTCTCTCCTGAACACACTCCAGATTTCCAAACGTCATGAAAACACTCTCTCCTGAAGGCAAACTCCAGATCTTCCAACACAGTGTAAACACTCTCTCCAAAAAAACACTCCAGATCTACAAATGCAGTGTAAACACTCTCTCCTGAACACACTCCAGATCTCCAAATACAGTGTAAACACTCTCTCCTGAATACACTCCACATCAACAAACAGTGTAAACACTCTCTCTGCAGCTCCCCAAATGCAGTGTAAACACTCTGTTTTGAACACAAACTCCAGATCTCCAAAGGCAGTGTAAACATTCTCTCCGAACACACTCCATATCTCCAAACACAGTATCAGCACTCTCTCCTGAACCAATTCCAGATCTCCAAATGCAGTGTAAATACTCTCTCCTGATCAGACTCCAGATCTCCAAATGCAATGCAGAAGTCTGTCCTGAACATACTCCAGATCTCCAAACGCAGTGTAAAACACTCTCTCCTGAACACACTCCAGATCTCCAAACGCAGTGAAAACACTCTCTCCTGCACACAAACTACTGATCTCCCAACACTGTGTTAACACGCTCTATTGAACACACTCAGATCTCCAAATGCAATGCAGAACCCTGTCCTGAACACACTCCAGAGCTCCAAACACAGTGTAAATACTCTCCCGAACACACTCCAGATCTCCAAACGTCGTGAAAACACTTTCTCCTGAACACGAGGTGCAGATCTTCCAACGCATTGTAAACACGCTCCCCTGAGCACATTCCAGATCTCCAAACACAGTGTAAACACTCTCTCCTGAACACACGCCAGTTCACCAAACGCAGTGTAAACACTATCTCCGAACACAGTCCAGATCTCCAAATGCAGATTAAAGACTCTCTCCTGAAAACAATCCAGCTCATAAAACGCATTGTAAATTCTGTCTTTTGAACACACTGCAGATCACCAAACTCAGTGTAAGCACTCTCTCCCGAACACACTCCAGGTCTCCAAACACAGTGTAAACACTCTCTCCAGAACACACTCGAGATCTCCAAACATAGTGCAAATACTCTCTCCTGTATACACTCCAGATCGCCAATAGCAGTGTAATCACTCTCTCCTGAACACACTCCAGATATCCAAACACAGTGTAAACACTCTCTCCTGAACACACTCCAGATCACCAAACGCCGTTTAAACACTCTCTCCGAACACAATCCAGATCTCCAAATGCAGTTTAAACACTCTCTCATGAACACACTCCAGATCACCAAATGCAGTGTAACGCTGTCTCCATAACACAATCTAAACGTCCAAATTAAGTGTACACACTCTCTCCGGGATGGAAAGACCAGATCTCCAAACGCAGAGTAATAACTCTCTCCTGAACACACTCCAGATCTTCAATAGCAGTGTAATCACTCTCCCCTGAGCACATTCCAGATCTCCAAACACAGTGTAAACACTCTCTGCTGAACACACTGCAGATCACCAAACGCAGTGTAAACACTCTCTCTGAAAACACTCCAGATCTCCAAATGAAGTTTAAACACTCTCTCATGAACACACTCCAGATCACCAAATGCAGTGTAAACGCTGTCTTCCGAACACAATCTAAATGTCCAAATGAAGTGTAAACACTCTCTCCTGAGCACAAACTCCAGATCTCCAAATGCAGTGTAAATACTCGCTCCTGAACACACACAAGAACTCCAAACACAGCGTAAACACTCTCTCCTGAACACACTCCAGTTCACCAAACGCAGTTTAAGCACTCTCTCCGAACACAATCCAGATCTCCAAATGCAGTTTAAACACTCTCTCATGAACACACTCCAGATCACCAAATGCAGTGTAAACGCGGTCTCCATAACACAATCTAAACGTCCAAATTAAGTGTACACACTCTCTCTGGGACAGAAAGACCAGATCTCCAAACACAGAGTAATAACTCTCTCCTGAACACACTCCAGATGTTCATTAGCAGTGTAATCACTCTCCCCTGAGCACATTCCAGATCTCCAAACACAGTATAAACACTCTCTCCTGAACACACTCCAGATCACCAAATGCAGTGTAAACAGTCTCTCTGAACACACTCCAGATCTCCAAATGCAGGTTAAACACTCTCTCATGAACACACTCCAGATCTCCAAATGCAGTGTAAACGCTGTCTTCCGAACACAATCTAAATGTCCAAATGAACTGTAAACACTCTCTCCTGAGGACTAACTCCAGATCTCCAAATGCACTGTAAATTTTGCTCCTGAACACACAACAGAACTCCAAACACAGTGTAAACACTCTCTCCTGAACACAAACACCAGATCTGCAAATGCAGTGAAAATACTCGCTCCTGAAAACAATCCAGATCACGAAATGCTTTGTAAATTCTGTCTTTTGAACACACTGCAGATCACCAAACTCAGTGTAAGCACTCTCTCCCGAACACACTCCAGGTCTCCAAACACAGTGTAAATACTCTCTCCTGTATACACTCCGGATCGCCAATAGCAGTGTAATCACTCTCTCCTGAACACACTCCAGATCTCCAACACAGAGTATACACTCTGTCCTGAACACACTCCAGATCACCAAACGCAGTTTAAACACTCTCTCCGAACACACTCCAGAACTCCAAATGCAGTTTAAACACTCTCTCGTGAACACACTCCAGATCACCAAATGCAGTGTAAACGCTGTCTCCATAACACAATCTAAACGTCCAAATTAAGTGTACACACTCTCCGTGACAGAAAAACCAGATCCCAAACGCAGAGTAATAACTCTCTCCTGAACAAACTCCAGATCTCCAATAGCAGTGTAATCACTCTCGCCTGAATACACTCCAGATCTCCAGATTCAGTGTAAACACTCTCTCCTGAACACAAACTCCACAACTCCAAACGCATTGTAAACACTCTATCCTGGACACACTCCAGGTCACCAAACACACTGTAAACTCTCTATCCTGAATATACTCCAGGTCACCAAACAGAGTGTAAATACTCTCTTCTGAACACAAACTCCAGATCTCCAAATGCAGTGCAAACACTCTCTCCTGAACACACTCCAGATCATCAAATGCAGTTTAAGCGCTCTCTCCTGAACCCAAACTCCAGATCTTCCAATACGGTGTAAACACTCTCTCCGAAAAAAAAACACTCCAGATCTCCAAACGCAGTGAAGAAACTCTCTCCTGAACACACTCCAGATGTCCATACGCAGTGTCAACACTCTCTGCTGAACACACTCCAGATCTCCAAACGCAATGCAAACAATCTCTCCGGGACAGAAACACCAGATCTCCAAACGCAGTTTTAAACAATCTCTCTCGGACAGAAACACCAGAACTCCAAACGCAGTGTAATAACTCTCTGCTGAACACACTCCAGATCTCCAATAGCAGTGTAAACACTCTCTCCTGAATAGACTCCAGAACTCCAAATTCAGTGTAAGCACCCTCTCCTGAACACAAACTCCAGGACTCCAAACGCAGTGCAAACACTCTATCCTGAACACACTCCAGGTCACCAAAAAAGTGTATACACTCTATCCTGAATATACTCCAGGTTACCCAACAGAGTGTAAACACTCTCTTCTGAAAACAAACTCCAGATCTCCAAATGCAGTGCAAACACTCTCTCTTGAAAACACTCCAGATCACCAAATGCATTGTAAACGCTCTCTCCTGAACACACTCCAGATCACCAAATGCAGTGTAAACACTCTCTCCTGAACACACTCCAGATCACCAAACGTGGTGTAAACATTCTCTCCCAAACACACTCCAGATCACCAAACGCAGTGTAAACACGCTTTCCCGAACAGAATCCAAATGTCCAATTGCATTGTAAATACTCTCTCCTGAACACAAACTCCAGATCTACAAATGCACTGCAAACACTCTCTCCTGAACATACACCTGATCATGAAACGCAGTGTAAATGCTATCTGCTGAACACACTGCAGATGAACAAACTCATTGTAAACACTCTCTCTGATCACACTCCAGATGTCCAATCGCAGTGTAAACACTCTCTACTGAACACAAACTCCAGATCTCCAAACGCAGTGTAAACAATCTCTCCTGGACAGAAACAGCAGATCACCGAACACAGTGTAAAAACTCTTTCCTGAATACACTCCAGATCTCCAAACGCAGTGTAAACATTGTCTCCTGAACACAAACTCAAGATCTCCAAATGCAGTGCAAACACTCTCTCCTGAACACACTCCAGATTTCCAAACGTCATGAAAACACTCTCTCCTGAAGGCAAACTCCAGATCTTCCAACACAGTGTAAACACTCTCTCCAAAAAAACACTCCAGATCTACAAATGCAGTGTAAACACTCTCTCCTGAACACACTCCAGATCTCCAAATACAGTGTAAACACTCTCTCCTGAATACACTCCACATCAACAAACAGTGTAAACACTCCCTCTGCAGCTCCCCAAATGCAGTGTAAACACTCTGTTTTGAACACAAACTCCAGATCTCCAAAGGCAGTGTAAACATTCTCTCCGAACACACTCCATATCTCCAAACACAGTATCAGCACTCTCTCCTGAACCAATTCCAGATCTCCAAATGCAGTGTAAATACTCTCTCCTGATCAGACTCCAGATCTCCAAATGCAATGCAGAAGTCTGTCCTGAACATACTCCAGATCTCCAAACGCAGTGTAAAACACTCTCTCCTGAACACACTCCAGATCTCCAAACGCAGTGAAAACACTCTCTCCTGCACACAAACTACTGATCTCCCAACACTGTGTTAACACGCTCTATTGAACACACTCAGATCTCCAAATGCAATGCAGAACCCTGTCCTGAACACACTCCAGAGCTCCAAACACAGTGTAAATACTCTCCCGAACACACTCCAGATCTCCAAACGTCGTGAAAACACTTTCTCCTGAACACGAGGTGCAGATCTTCCAACGCATTGTAAACACGCTCCCCTGAGCACATTCCAGATCTCCAAACACAGTGTAAACACTCTCTCCTGAACACACGCCAGTTCACCAAACGCAGTGTAAACACTATCTCCGAACACAGTCCAGATCTCCAAATGCAGATTAAAGACTCTCTCCTGAAAACAATCCAGCTCATAAAACGCATTGTAAATTCTGTCTTTTGAACACACTGCAGATCACCAAACTCAGTGTAAGCACTCTCTCCCGAACACACTCCAGGTCTCCAAACACAGTGTAAACACTCTCTCCAGAACACACTCGAGATCTCCAAACATAGTGCAAATACTCTCTCCTGTATACACTCCAGATCGCCAATAGCAGTGTAATCACTCTCTCCTGAACACACTCCAGATATCCAAACACAGTGTAAACACTCTCTCCTGAACACACTCCAGATCACCAAACGCCGTTTAAACACTCTCTCCGAACACAATCCAGATCTCCAAATGCAGTTTAAACACTCTCTCATGAACACACTCCAGATCACCAAATGCAGTGTAACGCTGTCTCCATAACACAATCTAAACGTCCAAATTAAGTGTACACACTCTCTCCGGGATGGAAAGACCAGATCTCCAAACGCAGAGTAATAACTCTCTCCTGAACACACTCCAGATCTTCAATAGCAGTGTAATCACTCTCCCCTGAGCACATTCCAGATCTCCAAACACAGTGTAAACACTCTCTCCTGAACACACTGCAGATCACCAAACGCAGTGTAAACACTCTCTCTGAAAACACTCCAGATCTCCAAATGAAGTTTAAACACTCTCTCATGAACACACACCAGATCACCAAATGCAGTGTAAACGCTGTCTCCCGAACACAATCTAAATGTCCAAATGAAGTGTAAACACTCTCTCCTGAGGACAAACTCCAGATCTCCAAATGCAGTGTAAATACTTGCTCCTGAACACACAACAGAACTCCAAACACAGTGTAAACACTCTCTCCTGAACACACTCCAGTTCACCAAACGCAGTGTAAACACTATCTCCGAAAACAGTCCAGATCTCCAAATGCAGTTTAAACACTCTCTCATGAACACACTACAGATCTACAAACGCAGTGTAAATACTCTCTCCCGAACACAATCCAAATGTACAAATGCAGGGTAAACACTCTCTCCTGAACACAAACTCCAGATCTGCAAATGCAGTGTAAATACTCGCTCCTGAAAACAATCCAGCTCACAAAACGCATTGTAAATTCTGTCTTTTGAACACACTGCAGATCACCAAACTCAGTGTTAACACTCTCTCCTGAACTCACTCCAGATCTCCAAACGCAGTGTAAACATTGTCTCCTGAACACAAACTCAAGATCTCCAAATGCAGTGCAAACACTCTCTCTTGAACACACTCCAGATTTCCAAACGTAGTGAAAACACTCTCTCCTGAAGGCAAACTCCAGATCTTCCAACACAGTGTAAACACTCTCTCCAAAAAAACACTCCAGATCTACAAATGCAGTGTAAACACTCTCTCCTGAATACACTCCAGATCACCAAACATTGTGTAAGCACTCTCCAGAGCACAGACTTCAGCTCCCCAAATGCAGTGTAAACACTCTGTCTTGAACACAAACTCCAGATCTCCAAAGGCAGTGTAAACATTCTCTCCAAACACACTCCATGTCTCCAAACACAGTATCAGCACTCTCCCCTGAACCAATTCCAGATCTCCAAATGCAGTGTAAATACTCTCTCCTTATCAGACTCCAGATCTCCAAATGCAATGTAAAAGTCTGCCCTGAACATACTCCAGATCTCCAAACGCAGTGTAAACACTCTCTCCTGAACACACTCCAGATCTCCAAACGCAGTGCATAACTCTGTCCTGAACACACTCCAGATATCAGAACGCAGTGTAAACACTCTCTCCTGAACACAAATTCCAGATCTCCAAACGCAGTGTAAACACTCTCTCCGGAACACATTCCAGATCTCCAAACACAGTGAAAACAGTCTCTCCTGCACACAAACTAGTGATCTCCCAACACTGTGTAAACACTGTCTCTTGAACACACTCAGATCTCCAAATGCAGTGCAGAAATCTGTCCTGAACACACTCCAGAGCTCCAAACACAGTGTAAACACTCTCCCGAACACACTCCAGATCTCCAAACGTCGTGAAAACACGTTCTCCTGAACACAAGGTGCAGATCCTCCAACGCATTGTAAAAACTCTCCCCTGAGCACATTCCAGATCTCCAAACACAGTGTAAACACTATCTCCTGAACACACTCCAGATCACCAAACGCAGTGTAAACACTCTCTCCTGAACACACTCCAGTTCACCAAACGCAGTGTAAACACTATCTCCGAACACAGTCCAGATCTCCAAATGCAGATTAAAGACTCTCTCCTGAAAACAATCCAGCTCACAAAACGCATTGTAAATTCTGTCTTTTGAACACACTGCAGATCACCAAACTCATTGTAAACACTCTCTCCTGAACACACTCCATATCTCCAAACACAGTGTAAGAACGCTCTCCCGAACACAAACTCCAGATCTCCAAAAGCAGTGTAAACACTCTCTTCCGAATACACTCCAGATCTCCAAACGCATGGAAGGTGAAAAGACTCTGTCCTGAACACACTCCAAAGTCTCCAAACACAGTGTAAACACTCTCTCCTGAACAGACTCGAGATCTCCAAACACAGTGTAAACAATCTCTTCAGGACAGAAACACCAGATCTCCAAACACAGTGTAATAACTCTCTCCTGAACACACTCCAGATCTCCAATAGCAGTGTAATCACTCTCGCCTGAATACACTCCAGATCTCCAAATTCAGTGTAAACACTCTCTCCTGAACACAAACTCCAGGACTCCAAACGCATTGTAAACACTCTATCCTGGACACACTCCAGGTCACCAAACACACTGTAAACACTCTATCCTGAATATACTCCAGGTCACCAAACAGAGTGTAAATACTCTCTTCTGAACACAAACTCCAGATCTCCAATAGCAGTGTAAACATGCTCTCCTGAATGCACTCCAGATCTCCAAACTCAGTGTAAACACTGTCTCCTGAACACAAACTCCAGGTCTCCAAACTCAGAAAAAAACACTCTCTGCTGAAAACATACCAGGTCACCAAACACAGTGTAAACACTCTATCCTGAATATACTCCAGGGCACCAAACGCAGTGTAAACACTCTCTTCTGAACACAAACTCCAGATCTCCAAATGCAGTGCAAACACTCTCTCCTGAACACACTCCAGATCACCAAATGCATTGTAAAAGCACTCTCCTGAACACACTCCAGATCACCAAATGCAGTGTAAAAACTCTCTCCTGAACCCACTCCAGATCACCAAACACGGTGTAAACACTCTCTCCCAACCGCACTCCAGATCACCAAATGCAGTGTAAACAAGCTCTCCTGAACAGAATCCAAATGTCCAATTGCATTGTAATTACTCTCTCCTGAACACAAACTCCAGATCTACAAATGCGGTGTAAACACTCTCTCCTGAACACACTGCAGATCACGTAACGCAGTGTAAATGCTATCGCTTGAACACACTGCCGATCAACAAACTCATTGTAAACACTCTCTCCGAACACACTCCAGATGTCCAACCGCAGTGTAAACACTCACTCCTGAACACTAAGTCCAGATCTCCGAACGCAGTGTAAACAATCTCTCCTCTCCACACTCCAGATCTCCAAACACAGTGTAAACACTCTCTGCCGAACACAAACTCCAGTTCTCCAAATGCAGTGAAAATGCTCTCTCCTGACCACAAACTCCAGATCGTCCAAACGCAGTGTCAACACTCTCTCCTGAACACAAACTCCAGATATCCAAACGCAGTGTAAACAATCTCTCCTCTACACACTCCAGATCTCCAAACACAGTGTAAACACTCTCTGCCGAACACAAACTCCAGTTCTCCAAATGCAGTGAAAATGCTCTCTCCTGACTACAAACTCCAGATCTTCCAACACAGTGTCAACACTTTCTCCTTAACACACTCCAGATCTGCAAACCCAGTGTCAACACTCTCTCCTGAACACACTCCAGATCTCCAAACGCAGTGAAAACACTCTCTCCTGAGCACAAACTCCAGATCTTCCAACACAGTGTAAGCACTCTCTCAAAAAAAAAACACTCCAGATCTCCAAACGCAGTGAAAAATCTTTGTCCTGAACACACTCCAGATGTCCAAACGCAGTGTCAACTCTCTCTCCTGAACACACTCCAGATCACCAAATGCATTGTAAACGCTCTCTCCTGAACACACTCCAGATCACCAAATGCAGTGTAAACACTCTCTCTTGAGCACACTCCAGATCACCAAACTTGGTGTAAGCAAGCTCTCCCAAACACATTCCAGATCACCAAACGCAGCGTAAACACTATCTCCCGAACAGAATCCAAATGTCCAATTGCATTGTAAATACACTCTCTGAACACAAACTCCAGATCTACAAATGCGGTGTAAACACGCTCTCCTGAACACACTCCAGATCACCAAACGCAGTGTAAATCCTCTCTCCTGAACAGACTCCAGATCTCCAAACTCAGTGTAAGCACATTCTCCAGGACACACTCCAAATCTCCAAATGCAGTTCAAATAGACTCTCCTGATCACACACCAAATCTCCAAACGCAGTGTGGAACTCTGTCCTGAACACACTCCAGGTCTCAAACTCAGTGTAAACAATCTCTCCTGCACACACTCCAGATCTCCAAACACAGTGTAAACACTCTCTCCTGAACAAACTCCCGGTCTCCAAACACAGTGTAAACACTCTCTCCTGAACACACTCGAGATCTCCAAACACAGTGTAAACAATCTCTCCGGGACAGAAACACCAGATCTCCAAACTCAGTGTAATAACTCTCTCCTGAACACACTCCAGATCTCCAATAGCAGTGTAATCACTCACTCCTGAACACACTCTAGATCACCAAATGCAGTGTAAACGCTCTCTCCTGAGCACAAACTCCAGAGCTTTAAACACAGTGTAAACACACTCTCCGAAAAAAAACACCCCAGATCTCCAAACGCAGTGAAGAAACTCTCCCCTGAACACACTCCAGATGCCCAAAGGCAGTGTCAACACTCTCTCCTGAACACACTCCAGATCTCCAAATGCACTGTAAACAATCTCTCCAGGACAGAAATACCAGACCTCCAAACGCAGTGTAAACAATCTCTCCGGGACAGAAACACCAGATCTCCAAATGCAGTGTAATAACTCTCTGATGAACACACTCCAGATCTCCAATAGCAGTGTAAACACTCTCTCCTGAACACAAACTCCAGGTCTCCAAACGCAGTGTAAACACTCTCTCCTGAAAACACACCAGGTCACCAAACACAGTGTAAACACTCTATCCTGAATATACTCCAGGTCACCAAACAGAGTGTAAACACTCTCTTCAGAACACAAACTCCAGATCTCCAAATGCAGTGCAAACACTCTCTCCTGAACACACTCCAGATCACCAAATGCATTGTGAAAGCACTCTCCTGAACGCACTCCAGATCACCAAATGCAGTGTAAAAACTCTCTCCTGAACACACTCCAGATCACCAAAGGCGGTGTAAACACTCTCTCCCAACCGCACTCCAGATCACCAAATGCAGTGTAAACACGCTCTCCCGAACAGAATCCAAATGTCCAATTGCATTGTAATTACTCTCTCCTGAACACAAACTCCAGATCTACAAATGCGGTGTAAACACTCTCTCCTGAACACACTCCAGATCACGTAACACAGTGTAAATGCTATCTCCTGAACACACTGCAGATCAACAAACTCATTGTAAACACTCTCTCCGAACATACTCCAGATGTCCAAACGCAGTGTAAACACTCTCTCCTGAAGAATAAGTCCAGATCTCCAAACGCAGTGTAAACAATCTCTCCTCTACACACTGCAGATCTCCAAACACAGTGTAAACACTCCCTCCCAAACACAAACTCCAGTTCTCCAAAAGCAGTGAAAATGCTCTCTCCTGATCACAAACTCCAGATCTTCCAACACAGTGTCAACACTCTCTCCTGAACACACTCCAGATCTCCAAACACAGTGAAAACACTCTCGACTGAGGACAAACTCCGGATCTTCCAATGCAGTGTAAACACTCTCTCCAAAAGAACACTCCAGATGTCCAATACTGTGAAAAATCTTTGTCCTGAACACACTCCAGATGTCCAAACGCAGTGTCAACACTCTATCCTGAATGCACTCCAGATCTCCAAACGAAGTGTAAACACTCTCTCCTGAACACACTCGAGATCTCCAAACACAGTGCAAACAATCTCTCCCGGACAGAAACACCAGATCTCCAAACAGAGTAAACACTCTCTCCTGAATACACTCCAGATCTCCAAATGAAGTGCAATCACCCTCTCCTGAACACACTCCAGATCACCAAATTCAGGGTAAACGCTCTCTCCTGAACAGACTCCAGATCACCAAATGCAGTGAAAACACTCTCTCCGAACATACTCCATATCTCCAAATGCAGTGTAAACACTCTCTCCTGAACACACTCCTGATCATCAACCGTGGTGCCAACACGTTCTACCGAACACACTCCAGATCTCCAAGCGCAGTGTAAACATTCTCTCCTGAATACAACTCCAGATCTACAAATACGGTGTAAACACTCTCTCCTGAACACACTCCAGATCTCCTATAGCAGTGTAATCACTCTCTCCTGAATACAATTCAGAACTCCAAAATCAGTGTTAGCACTCTCTCCTGAACACAAACTCCAGGACTCCAAACGCAGTGTAAACACTCTATCCTGGACACACTGCAGGTCACCAAACACAGTGTAAACACTCTATCCTCAATATACTCCAGGTCACCAAACAGAGTGTAAGTACTCTCTTCTGAACAAAAACTGCAGATCTCCAAATGCAGTGCAAACACTCTCTCCTGAACAGACTCCAGATTACCAAATGCAGTGTAAACGCTCTCTCCTGAGCACAAACTCCAGATCTTTCAACACGGTGTAAACACTCTCTCCGAAAAAAACACTCCAGATCTCCAAACGCAGTGAAGAAACTCTCTCCTGAACAAGCTCCAGATGTCCAAACGCAGTGTCAACACTCTCTCCTGAACACACTCCAGATCTCCAAACGCACTGTAAACAATCTCTCCGGGACAGAAACACCAGATCTCCAAACGCAGTGTAAACAATCTCTCCGGGACAGAAACACCAGATCTCCAAATGCAGTGTAATAACTCTCTGCTGAACACACTCCAGATCTCCAATAGCAGTGTAAACACTCTCTCCTGAAAACACTCCAAATCTCCAAATGCAGTGAAAAATCTTTGTCCTGAACACACTCCCGAACTCCAACGCAGTGTCAACTCTCTCCTGAACACACTCCAGATCACCAAATGCAGTGTAAACACTCTATCCTGATCACACTCCAGAACTCCAATGCAGTGTAAACACTCTCTCCTGAACACACTCCAGATCTCTAAACACAGTGTAAACACTCTCTCCTGAACACACTGCAGATCACGTAACGCAGTGTAAATGCTATCGCTTGAACACACTGCCGATCAACAAACTCATTGTAAACACTCTCTCCGAACACACTCCAGATGTCCAACCGCAGTGTAAACACTCACTCCTGAACACTAAGTCCAGATCTCCGAACGCAGTGTAAACAATCTCTCCTCTCCACACTCCAGATCTCCAAACACAGTGTAAACACTCTCTCCCGACCACAAACTCCAGTTCTCCAAAAGCAGTGAAAATGCTCTCTCCTGACCACAAACTCCAGATCAAACAAACGCAGTGTCAACACTCTCTCCTGAACACACTCCAGATCTGCAAACACAGTGTCAACACTCTCTCCTGAACACACTCCAGATCTCCAAACACAGTGTGAACACACTCTCCCGAACACAAACTCCAGTTCTCCAAAAGCAGTGAAAATGCTCTCTCCTGACCACAAACTCCAGATCGTCCAAACGCAGTGTCAACACTCTCTCCTGAACACAAACTCCAGATATCCAAACGCAGTGTAAACAATCTCTCCTCTACACACTCCAGATCTCCAAACACAGTGTAAACACTCTCTGCCGAACACAAACTCCAGTTCTCCAAATGCAGTGAAAATGCTCTCTCCTGACTACAAACTCCAGATCTTCCAACACAGTGTCAACACTTTCTCCTTAACACACTCCAGATCTGCAAACCCAGTGTCAACACTCTCTCCTGAACACACTCCAGATCTCCAAACGCAGTGAAAACACTCTCTCCTGAGCACAAACTCCAGATCTTCCAACACAGTGTAAGCACTCTCTCAAAAAAAAACACTCCAGATCTCCAAACGCAGTGAAAAATCTTTGTCCTGAACACACTCCAGATGTCCAAACGCAGTGTCAACTCTCTCTCCTGAACACACTCCAGATCACCAAATGCATTGTAAACGCTCTCTCCTGAACACACTCCAGATCACCAAATGCAGTGTAAACACTCTCTCTTGAGCACACTCCAGATCACCAAACTTGGTGTAAGCAAGCTCTCCCAAACACATTCCAGATCACCAAACGCAGCGTAAACACTATCTCCCGAACAGAATCCAAATGTCCAATTGCATTGTAAATACACTCTCTGAACACAAACTCCAGATCTACAAATGCGGTGTAAACACGCTCTCCTGAACACACTCCAGATCACCAAACGCAGTGTAAATCCTCTCTCCTGAACAGACTCCAGATCTCCAAACTCAGTGTAAGCACATTCTCCAGGACACACTCCAAATCTCCAAATGCAGTTCAAATAGACTCTCCTGATCACACACCAAATCTCCAAACGCAGTGTGGAACTCTGTCCTGAACACACTCCAGGTCTCAAACTCAGTGTAAACAATCTCTCCTGCACACACTCCAGATCTCCAAACACAGTGTAAACACTCTCTCCTGAACAAACTCCCGGTCTCCAAACACAGTGTAAACACTCTCTCCTGAACACACTCGAGATCTCCAAACACAGTGTAAACAATCTCTCCGGGACAGAAACACCAGATCTCCAAACTCAGTGTAATAACTCTCTCCTGAACACACTCCAGATCTCCAATAGCAGTGTAATCACTCACTCCTGAACACACTCTAGATCACCAAATGCAGTGTAAACGCTCTCTCCTGAGCACAAACTCCAGAGCTTTAAACACAGTGTAAACACACTCTCCGAAAAAAAACACCCCAGATCTCCAAACGCAGTGAAGAAACTCTCCCCTGAACACACTCCAGATGCCCAAAGGCAGTGTCAACACTCTCTCCTGAACACACTCCAGATCTCCAAATGCACTGTAAACAATCTCTCCAGGACAGAAATACCAGACCTCCAAACGCAGTGTAAACAATCTCTCCGGGACAGAAACACCAGATCTCCAAATGCAGTGTAATAACTCTCTGCTGAACACACTCCAGATCTCCAATAGCAGTGTAAACACTCTCTCCTGAACACAAACTCCAGGTCTCCAAACGCAGTGTAAACACTCTCTCCTGAAAACACACCAGGTCACCAAACACAGTGTAAACACTCTATCCTGAATATACTCCAGGTCACCAAACAGAGTGTAAACACTCTCTTCAGAACACAAACTCCAGATCTCCAAATGCAGTGCAAACACTCTCTCCTGAACACACTCCAGATCACCAAATGCATTGTGAAAGCACTCTCCTGAACGCACTCCAGATCACCAAATGCAGTGTAAAAACTCTCTCCTGAACACACTCCAGATCACCAAAGGCGGTGTAAACACTCTCTCCCAACCGCACTCCAGATCACCAAATGCAGTGTAAACACGCTCTCCCGAACAGAATCCAAATGTCCAATTGCATTGTAATTACTCTCTCCTGAACACAAACTCCAGATCTACAAATGCGGTGTAAACACTCTCTCCTGAACACACTCCAGATCACGTAACACAGTGTAAATGCTATCTCCTGAACACACTGCAGATCAACAAACTCATTGTAAACACTCTCTCCGAACATACTCCAGATGTCCAAACGCAGTGTAAACACTCTCTCCTGAAGAATAAGTCCAGATCTCCAAACGCAGTGTAAACAATCTCTCCTCTACACACTGCAGATCTCCAAACACAGTGTAAACACTCCCTCCCAAACACAAACTCCAGTTCTCCAAAAGCAGTGAAAATGCTCTCTCCTGATCACAAACTCCAGATCTTCCAACACAGTGTCAACACTCTCTCCTGAACACACTCCAGATCTCCAAACACAGTGAAAACACTCTCGACTGAGGACAAACTCCGGATCTTCCAACGCAGTGTAAACACTCTCTCCAAAAGAACACTCCAGATGTCCAATACTGTGAAAAATCTTTGTCCTGAACACACTCCAGATGTCCAAACGCAGTGTCAACACTCTATCCTGAATGCACTCCAGATCTCCAAACGAAGTGTAAACACTCTCTCCTGAACACACTCGAGATCTCCAAACACAGTGCAAACAATCTCTCCCGGACAGAAACACCAGATCTCCAAACAGAGTAAACACTCTCTCCTGAATACACTCCAGATCTCCAAATGAAGTGCAATCACCCTCTCCTGAACACACTCCAGATCACCAAATTCAGGGTAAACGCTCTCTCCTGAACAGACTCCAGATCACCAAATGCAGTGAAAACACTCTCTCCGAACATACTCCATATCTCCAAATGCAGTGTAAACACTCTCTCCTGAACACACTCCTGATCATCAACCGTGGTGCCAACACGTTCTACCGAACACACTCCAGATCTCCAAGCGCAGTGTAAACATTCTCTCCTGAACACAACTCCAGATCTACAAATACGGTGTAAACACTCTCTCCTGAACACACTCCAGATCTCCTATAGCAGTGTAATCACTCTCTCCTGAATACAATTCAGAACTCCAAAATCAGTGTTAGCACTCTCTCCTGAACACAAACTCCAGGACTCCAAACGCAGTGTAAACACTCTATCCTGGACACACTGCAGGTCACCAAACACAGTGTAAACACTCTATCCTCAATATACTCCAGGTCACCAAACAGAGTGTAAGTACTCTCTTCTGAACAAAAACTGCAGATCTCCAAATGCAGTGCAAACACTCTCTCCTGAACAGACTCCAGATTACCAAATGCAGTGTAAACGCTCTCTCCTGAGCACAAACTCCAGATCTTTCAACACGGTGTAAACACTCTCTCCGAAAAAAACACTCCAGATCTCCAAACGCAGTGAAGAAACTCTCTCCTGAACAAGCTCCAGATGTCCAAACGCAGTGTCAACACTCTCTCCTGAACACACTCCAGATCTCCAAACGCACTGTAAACAATCTCTCCGGGACAGAAACACCAGATCTCCAAACGCAGTGTAAACAATCTCTCCGGGACAGAAACACCAGATCTCCAAATGCAGTGTAATAACTCTCTGCTGAACACACTCCAGATCTCCAATAGCAGTGTAAACACTCTCTCCTGAAAACACTCCAAATCTCCAAATGCAGTGAAAAATCTTTGTCCTGAACACACTCCCGAACTCCAACGCAGTGTCAACTCTCTCCTGAACACACTCCAGATCACCAAATGCAGTGTAAACACTCTATCCTGATCACACTCCAGAACTCCAATGCAGTGTAAACACTCTCTCCTGAACACACTCCAGATCTCTAAACACAGTGTAAACACTCTCTCCTAAATACACTCCAGATCACCAAATGCAGTGTAAACACCTTTTCCGAAAACACTCCAGATCTCCAAATGCAGTTTAAACACTCTCTCATGAACACACTCCAGATCACCAAAAGAAGTGTAAGCGCTGTCTCCCGAACACAATCTAAATGTTCAAATGAAGTGTAAACTCTCTCTCCTGAGCACAAACTCCAGATCTCCAAATCCAGTGTCAATACTCGCTCCTGAACACAATCCAGATCACGAAACGCAGTGTAAATTCTGTCTTTTGAACACACTGCAGATCACCAAACAAATTGTAAACACTCTCTCCTGAACACACTCCATATCTCCAAACACAGTGTAAGCACTCTCTACTGAACACAAACTCCAGATCTCCAAAAGTAGTGTAAACACTGTCTCCCGAACACAAAGGCCAGTTCTCCAAAAGCAGTGAAAATTCTCTCTCCTGACCACAAACTCCAGATCTTCCAACACAGTGTCAACACTCTCTCCTGAACACACTCCAGATCTACAAACACAGTGAAAACACTCTGGACTGAGCACAAACTCCGTATCTTCCAACGCAGTGTAAACACTCTCTCCAAAAAAAAACTCCAGATCTCCAATACAGTGAAAAATCTTTGTCCTGAACACACTCCAGATGTCCAAACGCAGTGTCAAAACTCTATCCTGAACGCACTCCAGATCTCCAAACGAAGTGTAAACACTCTCTCCTGAACACACTCGAGATCTCCAAACACAGTGCAAACAATCTCTCCCGGACAGAAACACCAGATCTCCAAACAGAGTAAACACTCTCTCCTGAATACACTCCAGATCTCCAAATGAAGTGCAATCACCCTCTCCTGAACACACTCCAGATCACCAAATTCAGGGTAAACGCTCTCTCCTGAACAGACTCCAGATCACCAAATGCAGTGAAAACACTCTCTCCGAACATACTCCATATCTCCAAATGCAGTGTAAACACTCTCTCCTGAACACACTCCTGATCATCAACCGTGGTGCCAACACGTTCTACCGAACACACTCCAGATCTCCAAGCGCAGTGTAAACATTCTCTCCTGAACACAACTCCAGATCTACAAATACGGTGTAAACACTCTCTCCTGAACACACTCCAGATCTCCTATAGCAGTGTAATCACTCTCTCCTGAATACAATTCAGAACTCCAAAATCAGTGTTAGCACTCTCTCCTGAACACAAACTCCAGGACTCCAAACGCAGTGTAAACACTCTATCCTGGACACACTGCAGGTCACCAAACACAGTGTAAACACTCTATCCTCAATATACTCCAGGTCACCAAACAGAGTGTAAGTACTCTCTTCTGAACAAAAACTGCAGATCTCCAAATGCAGTGCAAACACTCTCTCCTGAACAGACTCCAGATTACCAAATGCAGTGTAAACGCTCTCTCCTGAGCACAAACTCCAGATCTTTCAACACGGTGTAAACACTCTCTCCGAAAAAAACACTCCAGATCTCCAAACGCAGTGAAGAAACTCTCTCCTGAACAAGCTCCAGATGTCCAAACGCAGTGTCAACACTCTCTCCTGAACACACTCCAGATCTCCAAACGCACTGTAAACAATCTCTCCGGGACAGAAACACCAGATCTCCAAACGCAGTGTAAACAATCTCTCCGGGACAGAAACACCAGATCTCCAAATGCAGTGTAATAACTCTCTGCTGAACACACTCCAGATCTCCAATAGCAGTGTAAACACTCTCTCCTGAAAACACTCCAAATCTCCAAATGCAGTGAAAAATCTTTGTCCTGAACACACTCCCGAACTCCAACGCAGTGTCAACTCTCTCCTGAACACACTCCAGATCACCAAATGCAGTGTAAACACTCTATCCTGATCACACTCCAGAACTCCAATGCAGTGTAAACACTCTCTCCTGAACACACTCCAGATCTCTAAACACAGTGTAAACACTCTCTCCTGAATACACTCCAGATCACCAAATGCAGTGTAAACACCTTTTCCGAAAACACTCCAGATCTCCAAATGCAGTTTAAACACTCTCTCATGAACACACTCCAGATCACCAAAAGAAGTGTAAGCGCTGTCTCCCGAACACAATCTAAATGTTCAAATGAAGTGTAAACTCTCTCTCCTGAGCACAAACTCCAGATCTCCAAATCCAGTGTCAATACTCGCTCCTGAACACAATCCAGATCACGAAACGCAGTGTAAATTCTGTCTTTTGAACACACTGCAGATCACCAAACAAATTGTAAACACTCTCTCCTGAACACACTCCATACCTCCAAACACAGTGTAAGCACTCTCTACTGAACACAAACTCCAGATCTCCAAAAGTAGTGTAAACACTGTCTCCCGAACACAAAGGCCAGTTCTCCAAAAGCAGTGAAAATTCTCTCTCCTGACCACAAACTCCAGATCTTCCAACACAGTGTCAACACTCTCTCCTGAACACACTCCAGATCTACAAACACAGTGAAAACACTCTGGACTGAGCACAAACTCCGTATCTTCCAACGCAGTGTAAACACTCTCTCCAAAAAAAACTCCAGATCTCCAATACAGTGAAAAATCTTTGTCCTGAACACACTCCAGATGTCCAAACGCAGTGTCAAAACTCTATCCTGAACGCACTCCAGATCTCCAAACGAAGTGTAAACACTCTCTCCTGAACACACTCGAGATCTCCAAACACAGTGCAAACAATCTCTCCCGGACAGAAACACCAGATCTCCAAACAGAGTAAACACTCTCTCCTGAATACACTCCAGATCTCCAAATGAAGTGCAATCACTCTCTCCTGAACACATTCCAGATCACCAAATTCAGGTTAAACGCTCTCTCCTGAACAGACTCCAGATCACCAAATGCAGTGAAAAAACTCTCTCCAAACATACTCCATATCTCCAAATGCAGTGTAAACACTCTCTCCTGAACACACTCCTGATCATCAAACGTGGTGCCAACACGCTCTCCCGAACACACTCCAGATCTCCAAACGCAGTGTAAACATTCTCTCCTGAACACAACTCCAGATCTACAAATGCGGTGTAAACACTCTCTCCTGAACACACTCCAGATCTCCTATAGCAGTGTAATCACTCTCTCCTGAATACAATTCAGAACTCCAAAATCAGTGTTAGCACTCTCTCCTGAACACAAACTCCAGGACTCCAAACGCAGTGTAAACAATCTATCCTGGACACACTGCAGGTCACCAAACACAGTGTAAACACTCTATCCTCAATATACTCCAGTTCACCAAACAGAGTGTAAATACTCTCTTCTGAACAAAAACTCCAGATCTCCAAATGCAGTGCAAACACTCTCTCCTGAACAGACTCCAGATTACCAAATGCAGTGTAAACGCTCTCTCCTGAGCACAAACTCCAGATCTTTCAACACGGTGTAAACACTCTCTCCGAAAAAAACACTCCAGATCTCCAAACGCAGTGAAGAAACTCTCTCCTGAACAAGCTCCAGATGTCCAAACGCAGTGTCAACACTCTCTCCTGAACACACTCCAGATCTCCAAACGCACTGTAAACAATCTCTCCGGGACAGAAACACCAGATCTCCAAACGCAGTGTAAACAATCTCTCCGGGACAGAAACACCAGATCTCCAAATGCAGTGTAATAACTCTCTGCTGAACACACTCCAGATCTCCAATAGCAGTGTAAACACTCTCTCCTGAAAACACTCCAGATCTCCAAATGCAGTGAAAAATCTTTGTCCTGAACATAGTCCAGAACTCCAACGCAGTGTCAACTCTCTCCTGAACACACTCCAGATCACCTAATGCAGTGTAAACACTCTATCCTGATCACACTCCAGAACACCAATGCAGTGTAAACACTCTCTCCTGAACACACTCCAGATCTCTAAACACAGTGTAAACACTCTCTCCTGAATACACTCCAGATCACCAAATGCAGTGTAAACACTCTTTCCGAAAACACTCCAGATCTCCAAGTGCAGTTTAAACACTCTCTCATGAACACACTCCAGATCACCAAAAGAAGTGTAAGCGCTGTCTCCCGAACACAATCTAAATGTTCAAATGAAGTGTAAACTCTCTCTCCTGAGCACAAACTCCAGATCTCCAAATCCAGTGTCAATACTCGCTCCTGAACACAATCCAGATCACGAAATGCAGTGTAAATTCTGGCTTTTGAACACACTGCAGATCACCAAACAAATTGTAAACACTCTCTCCTGAACACATTCCATACCTCCAAACACAGTGCAAGCACTCTCTCCTGAACACAAACTCCAGATCTCCAAAAGTAGTGTAAACACTGTCTCCCGAACACAAACGCCAGTTCTCCAAAAGCAGTGAAAATTCTCTCTCCTGACCACAAACTCCAGATCTTCCAACACAGTGTAAACACTCTCTCCTGAACACACTCCAGATCTACAAACACAGTGAAAACACTCTGGACTGAGCACAAACTCCGGATCTTCCAACGCAGTGTAAACACTCTCTCCAAAAAAAACTCCAGATCTCCAATACAGTGAAAAATCTTTGTCCTGAACACACTCCAGATGTCCAAACGCAGTGTCAACACTCTATCTTGAACGCACTCCAGATCTCCAAACGAAGTGTAAACACTCTCTCCTGAACGCACTCGAGATCTCCAAACACAGTGCAAACAATCTCTCCCGGACAGAAACACCAGATCTCCAAACAGAGTAAACACTCTCTCCTGAATACACTCCAGATCTCCAAATGAAGTGCAATCACTCTCTCCTGAACACATTCCAGATCACCAAATTCAGGTTAAACGCTCTCTCCTGAACAGACTCCAGATCACCAAATGCAGTGAAAACACTCTCTCCGAACATACTCCATATCTCCAAATGCAGTGTAAACACTCTCTCCTGAACACACTCCTGATCATCAAACGTGGTGCCAACACGCTCTCCCGAACACACTCCAGATCTCCAAACGCAGTGTAAACATTCTCTCCTGAACACAACTCCAGATCTACAAATGCGGTGTAAACATTCTCTCCTGAACACACTCCAGATCTCCTATAGCAGTGTAATCACTCTCTCCTGAATACAATTCAGAACTCCAAAATCAGTGTTAGCACTCTCTCCTGAACACAAACTCCAGGACTCCAAACGCAGTGTAAACAATCTATCCTGGACACACTGCAGGTCACCAAACACAGTGCAAACACTCTCTCCTGAACAGACTCCAGATTACCAAATGCAGTGTAAACGCTCTCTCCTGAGCACAAACTCCAGATCTTTCAACACGGTGTAAACACTCTCTCCGAAAAAAACACTCCAGATCTCCAAACGCAGTGAAGAAACTCTCTCCTGAACAAGCTCCAGATGTCCAAACGCAGTGTCAACACTCTCTCCTGAACACACTCCAGATCTCCAAACGCACTGTAAACAATCTCTCCGGGACAGAAACACCAGATCTCCAAACGCAGTGTAAACAATCTCTCCGGGACAGAAACACCAGATCTCCAAATGCAGTGTAATAACTCTCCGCTGAACACACTCCAGATCTCCAATAGCAGTGTAAACACTCTCTCCTGAAAACACTCCAGATCTCCAAATGCAGTGAAAAATCTTTGTCCTGAACACACTCCCGAACTCCAACGCAGTGTCAACTCTCTCCTGAACACACTCCAGATCACCAAATGCAGTGTAAACACTCTATCCTGATCACACTCCAGAACTCCAATGCAGTGTAAACACTCTCTGCTGAAAACACTCCAGATCTCTAAACACAGTGTAAACACTCTCTCCTGAATACACTCCAGATCACCAAATGCAGTGTAAACACCTTTTCCGAAAACACTCCAGATCTCCAAATGCAGTTTAAACACTCTCTCATGAACACACTCCAGATCACCAAAAGAAGTGTAAGCACTGTCTCCCGAACACAATCTAAATGTTCAAATGAAGTGTAAACTCTCTCTCCTGAGCACAAACTCCAGATCTCCAAATCCAGTGTCAATACTCGCTCCTGAACACAATCCAGATCACGAAACGCAGTGTAAATTCTGTCTTTTGAACACACTGCAGATCACCAAACAAATTGTAAACACTCTCTCCTGAACACACTCCATACCTCCAAACACAGTGTAAGCACTCTCTACTGAACACAAACTCCAGATCTCCAAACGTAGTGTAAACACTGTCTCCCGAACACAAACTCCAGTTCTCCAAAAGCAGTCAAAATTCTCTCTCCTCAACACAAACTCCAGATATCCAAACGCAGTGTAAACAATGTCTCCTCTACACACTACAGATGTCCAAACACAGTGTAAGCACTCTCTCCCGAACACAAACTCCAGTTCTCCAAAAGCTGTGAAAATGCTCTCCCCTGACTACAAACTCCAGATCTTCCAACACAGTGTCAACACTCTTTCCTTAACACGCTCCAGATCTCCAAACGCAGTGAAAACACTCTCTCCTGAGCTCAAACTCCAGATCTTCCAACACAATGTAAACACTCTCTCCGAAAAAAACACTCCAGTTCTCCAAATGCAGTGAAAAATCTTTGTCCTGAACACACTCCAGAACTCCAACACAGTGTAAACACTCTCTCCTGAACACACTCCAGATCTCTAAACACATTGTAAACACTCTCTCATGAACACACTCCAGATCACGAAATGCAATGTAAACGCTGTCTCCCGAACACAATCTAAATGTTCAAATGAAGTGTAAACTCTCTCTCCTGAGCACAAACTCCAGATCTCCAAATCCATTGTCAATACTCGCTCCTGAACACAATCCAGATCACGAAACGCAGTGTAAATTCTGTCTTTTGAAAACACTGCAGATCACCAAACAAATTGTAAACACTCTCTCCTGAACACACTCCAGACCTCCAAACACAGTGTAAGCACTCGCTCCTGAACACAAACTCCAGATCTCCAAAAGTAGTGTAAACACTGTCTCCCGAACACAAACTCCAGTTCTCCAAAAGCAGTGAAAATTCTCTCTCCTGACCACAAACTCCAGATCTTCTAACACAGTGTCAACACTCTCTCCTGAACACACTCCAGATCTACAAACACAGTGAAAACACTCTCGACTGAGCACAAACTCCGGATCTTCCAACGCAGTGTAAACACTCTCTCCGAAAGAACACTCCAGATCTCCAATACAGTGAAAAACGTTTGTCCTGAACACACTCCAGATGTCCAAACGCAGTGTCAACACTCTATCCTGAACGCACTCCAGATCTCCAAACGAAGTGTAAACAGTCTCTCCTGAACACACTCGAGATCTCCAAACACAGTGCAAACAATCTCTCCCGGACAGAAACACCAGATCTCCAAACAGAGTAAACACTCTCTCCTGAATACACTCCAGATCTCCAAATGAAGTGCAATCACTCTCTCCTGAACACACTCCAGATCACCAAATTCAGGGTAAACGCTCTCTCCTGAACAGACTCCAGATCACCAAATGCAGTGAAAACACTCTCTGCGAACATACTCCATATCTCCAAATGCAGTGTAAACACTCTCTCCTGAACACACTCCTGATCACCAAATGCATTGTAAACACTGTCTCCTAAACACACTCCACATCACCAAAAGCACTGTATACACTCTCTCCTGAACACACTCCCGATCACCAAACGTGGTGTAAACACTCTCTCCCAAACACACTCCAGGTCACCAAATGCAGTGTAAACACGATCTCCCGAACAGAATCCAAATGTCCAATTGCATTGTAAATACTCTCTCCTGAACAAAAACTCCAGATCTACAATTGCGGTGTAAACACTCTCTCCTGAACACACTCCAGATCACCAAACGCAGTGTAAATGCTCTATCCAGAATGCACTCCAGATCACCAAACGCAGTGTAAACATTCTCTCCGAACACACTCCAGATCTCCCAACTCAGTGTAAGCAATTTCTCCAGAACACACTCCAGATCTCCAAATGCAGTTTAAATACTCTCTCCTGATCGCACTCCAGATCTCCAAACGCAGTGTATAACTCTTTCCTGAACACACTCCATATCTCCAACGCAGTGTAAACACTCTCTCCTGAACACACTCCAGGTCTCCAAACACAGTGTAAACACTCTCTCCCTAACACAATCTCCAGTTCTCCAAAAGAAGTGTAAATTCTCTCTCCTGCCCTCAAACTCCAGATCTTACCAACAATGTGTTAACACTCTCTCCTGAACACACACCTGATTGGCAAACACAGTGTCAACACTCTCTTCTGAACACACTCCAGATCTCCAAACACAGTGAAAACACTCTCTCGAAAAAAACGCTCAAGATCTCCAAGCGCAGTGAAAAATCTTTGTCCTGAAAACACTCCAGATGTCCTAACGCAGTGTCTTCAGTCTATCCTGAACGCACTCCAGATCTCTAAACACAGTGTAAACACTGACTCCTGAACACACTCGAGATCTCCAAACACAGTGTAAACAATCTCTCTTGGACAGAAACACCAGATCTCCAAACACAGCGTAAACACTCTCTCCTGAACACAAACTCCAGATCTCCAAATGCAGTGTAAACAGTCTCTCCTCCACACACTCCAGATCTCCAAACACAGTGTAAACACTCTCTCCCGAAAACAAACTCCAGTTCTCCAAAAGGAGTGACAATGCTCTCTCCTGACCACAAACTCCAGATCTCCAACACAGTGAAAAATCTTTGTCCTGAACACACTCCAGATGTCCAAATGCAGTGTAAACAATCTCTCCTGAACACATTCGAGATCTCCAAACACAGTGTAAACAATCTCTCCCGGACAGAAACACCAGATCTCCGAACACAGTGTAAAAACTCTTTCCTGAATGCACTCCAGATTTCCAAACGCAGTTAAACATTGTCTCCTGAACACAAACTCAAGATCTCCAAATGCAGTGCAAACACTCTCTGCTGAACACACTCCAGATCACCAAATGCAGTGTAAACGCTCTCTCCTGAACACACTCCAGATCACCAAATGCAGTGTAAATGCTCTCTCCTGAACAGAATCCAGATCACCAAACGCAGTGTAAATGCTCTCTCCTGAACAGAATCCAGATCACCAAACACAGCGTAAACACTCTCTCCGAACACACGTCAGATCTCCAAACTCAGTGTAAGGACTTTCACCAGAAAACACTACAGCACTCCAGATGCACTGTAAATACTCTCTCCTTATCACACTCCAGATCTCCAAACGCAGTGTAGAAATCTGTCCTGAGCAGACTCCAGATCATAAAACGTAGTGTAAATGCTCTCTCCTGAACGCACTCCAGATCACCAAATGCAGCGTAAACACTCTATCCTGATCACACTCCAGAACTCCAACGCAGTGTAAACACTCTCTCCTGAACACACTCCAGATCTCTAAACACAGTGTAAACACTCTTCTCCTGAACACACTCCAGATCACCAAATGCAGTGTAAGCACTCTTTCCGAAAACACTCCAGATCTCCAAATGCAGTTTAAACACTCTCTCATGAACACACTCCAGATCACCAAATGCAGTGTAAACGCTGTCTCCCGAACACAATCTAAATGTTCAAATGAAATGTAAACTCTCTCTCCTGAGCACAAACTCCAGACTTCCAAATCCAGTATCAATACTCGCTCCTGAACACAATCCAGATCACGAAACGCAGTGTAAATTCTGTCTTTTGAACACACTGCAGATCACCAAAAAAATTGTAAACACTCTCTCCTGAACACACCCCTGACCTCCAAACACAGTGTAAGCACTCTCTCCCGAACACAAACTCCAGTTCTCCAAAAGCAGTGAAAATTCTCTCTCCTGACCACATACTCCAGATCTTCCAACACAGTGTAAACACTCTCTCCTGAACACACTCCAGGTCTCCAAACACAGTGAAAACACTCTCGACTGAGCACAAACTCTGGATCTTCCAACGCAGTGCAAACACTATCTCCGAAAAAACACTCCAGATCTCCAATACAGTGAAAAATCTTTGTCCTCAACACACTCCAGATGTCCAAACGCAGTGTCAACACTATATCCTGAATGCACTCCAGATCTCAAAACGAAGTGTAAACACTCTCTCCTGAACACACTCGAGATCTCCAAACACAGTGCAAACAATCACTCCCGGACAGAAACACCAGATATCCAAACAGTGTAAACACTCTCTCCTGAATACACTCCAGATCTCCAAATGAAGTGCAATAACTCTCTCCTGAACACACTCCAGATCACCAAATGCAGTGAAAACACTCTCTCCAAACGTACTCCATATCTCCAAATGCAGTGTAAACACTCTCTCCCGAACATACTCCTGATCATCAAACACGTTGCCAACACACTCTCCCGAACAGACTCCAGATCTCCAAACGCAGTGTAAACATTCTCTCCTGAACACAACTCCAGATCTACAAATGCGGTGTAAATACACTCTCCTGAACACACTCCAGATCACCAAACACAGTGTAAATGCTCTCTCCTGAATGCACTCCAGATCACCAAACGCAGTGTAGACACTCTCTCCAAACAAACTCCAGATCTCCAAACTCAGTGTTAGCTCTTTCTCCTGAACACACTCCAGATCTCCTATAGCAGTGTAATCTCTCTCTCCTGAATACAATTCAGATCTCCAAAATCAGTGTTAGCACTCTCTCCTGCACACAAACTCCAGGACTCCAAACGCAGTGTGAACACTCTATCCTGGACACACTGCAGGTCACCAAACACAGTGTAAACACTCTATCCTCAATATACTCCAGGTCACCAAACAGAGTGTAAATACTCTCTTCTGAACAAAAACTGCAGATCTCCAAATGCAGTGCAAACACTCTCTCCTGAACAGACTCCAGATTACCAAATGCAGTGTAAACGCTCTCTCCTGAGCACAAACTCCAGATCTTTCAACACGGTGTAAACACTCTCTCCGAAAAAAACACTCCAGATCTTCAAACGCAGTGAAGAAACTCTCTCCTGAACAAGCTCCAGATGTCCAAACGCAGTGACAACAATCTCTCCTGAAGACACTCCAGATCTCCAAAGCAGTGTAAACAATCTCTTTGAGTGAGCACTCTTTCCGAAAACACTCCAGATCTCCAAATGCAGTTTAAACACTCTCTCATGAACACACTCCAGATCACAAAATGCAGTGTAAACGCTGTCTCCCGAACACAATCTGAATGTTCAAATGAAGTGTAAAGTCTCTCTCCTGAGCACAAACTCCAGATATCCAAACAAATTGTAAACACTCTCTCCTGAACACACTCCAGACCTCCAAACACAGTGTAAGCACTCTCTCCTGAACACAAACTCCAGATCTCCAAAAGTAGTGTAAACACTGTCTCCCGAACACAAACTCCAGTTCTCCAAAAGCAGTGAAAATTCTCTCTCCTGACCACAAACTCCACATCTTCCAACACAGTGTCAACACTCTCTCCTGAACACACTCCAGATCTCCAAACACAGTGAAAACACTCTCGACTGAGCACAAACTCCGGATCTTCCAACGCAGTGTAAACATTCTCTCCGAAAAAAACACTCCAGATCTCCAATACTGTGAAAAACATTTGTCCTCAACACACTCGAGATCTCCAAACACAGTGCAAACAATCTCTCCCGGACAGAAACACCAGATCTCCAAACAGTGTAAACACTCTCTCCTGAATACACTCCACATCTCCAAACGCAGTGTAAACACACTCTCCTGAACACAAACTCAAGATCTCCAAATGAAGTGCAATCACTCTCTCCTGAACACACTCCAGATCACCAAATTCAGGGTAAACGCTCTCTCCTGAACAGACTCCAGATCATCAAATGCAATGAAAACACTCTCTCCGAACATACTCCATATCTCCAAATGCAGTGTAAACACTCTCTGCTGAACACACTCCTGATCATCAAACACGGTGCCAACACGCTCTCCCGAACACACTCCAGATCTCCAAACGCAGTGTAAACATTCTCTCCTGAACACAACTCCAGATCTACAAATGTGGTGTAAAAACTCTCTCCTGAACACACTCCAGATCACCAAACGCAGTGTAAATGCTCTCTCCGAACAAACGCCAGATCTCCAAACTCAGCGTTAGCTCTTTCTCCTGAACACACTCCAGATTTCCTATAGCAGTGTAATCACTCTCTCCTGAATACAATTCAGAACTCCAAAATCAGTGTTAGCACTCTCTCCTGAATACACTCCACATCTCCAAACGCAGTGTAAACACACTCTCCTGAACACAAACTCAAGATCTCCAAATGAAGTGCAATCACTCTCTCCTGAACACACTCCAGATCACCAAATTCAGGGTAAACGCTCTCTCCTGAACAGACTCCAGTTCATCAAATGCAGTGAAAACACTCTCTCCGAACATACTCCATATCTCCAAATGCAGTGTAAACACTCTCTCCTGAACACACTCCAGATCACCAAACGCAGTGTAAATGCTCTCTCCGAACAAACGCCAGATCTCCAAACTCAGTGTTAGCTCTTTCTCCTGAACACACTCCAGATCTCCTATAGCAGTGTAATCACTCTCTCCTGAATACAATTCAGAACTCCAAAATCAGTGTTAGCACTCTCTCCTGAACACAAACTCCAGGACTCCAAACGCAGTGTAAACACTCTATCCTGGACACACTCCAGGTCACCAAACACAGTGTAAACACTCTATCCTCAATATACTCCAGGTCACCAAACAGAGTGTAAATACTCTCTTCTGAACAAAAACTGCAGATCTCCAAATGCAGTGCAAACACTCTCTCCTGAACAGACTCCAGATTACCAAATGCAGTGTAAACGCTCTCTCCTGAGCGCAAACTCCAGATCTTCCAACACGGTGAAAACACTCTCTCCGAAAAAAAACACTTCAGATCTCCAAACGCAGTGAAGAAACTCTCTCCTGAACACGCACCAGATGTCCAAACGCAGTGTCAACACTCTCTCCTGAACACACTCCAGATCTCCAAATGCAGTGTAATCAATCTCTCCGGGACAGAAATACCAGATCTCCAAACGCAGTGTAATAACTCTCTGCTGAACACACTCCAGATCTCCAATAGCAGTGTAAACACTCTCTCCTGAATACACTCCAGATCTCCAAATTCAGTGTAAAAACTCTCTCCTGAACACAAACTCCAGGTCTCCAAACACAGTGTAAACACTCTCTCCTGAACACACTCCAGGTCACCAAACACAATGTAAACACTCTATCCTGAATATACTCCAGGTCACCAAACAGAGTGTAAACACTCTCCTCTGAACACAAACTCCAGATTTCCAAATGCAGTGCAAACACTCTCTCCTGAACTCACTCCAGATCACCAAACGCAGTGTAAATTCTCTCTCCTGAACACACTGCAGATCACCAAATGCAGTGTAAACACTCTATCCTGATCACATCCAGAACTCCAACGCAGTGTAAACAAATTCTCCTGAACACACTACAGATCTCTAAACACAGTGTAAACACTCTCTCCGGAACACACTCCAGATCACCAAACGCAGTGTGAGCACTCTTTCCGAAAACACTCCAGATCTCCAAATGCAGTTTAAACACTCTCTCATGAACACACTCCAGATCACAAAATGCAGTGTAAACGCTCTCTCCCGAACACAATCTGAATGTTCAAATGAAGTGTAAAGTCTCTCTCCTGAGCACAAACTCCAGATATCCAAACAAATTGTAAACACTCTCTCCTGAACACACTCCATACCTCCAAACACAGTGTAAGCACTCTCTCCTGAACACAAACTCCAGATCTCCAAAAGTAGTGAAAATTCTCTCTCCTGACCACAAACTCCAGATCTTCCAACACAGTGTCAACACTCTCTCCTGAACACACTCCAGATCTCCAAACACAGTGAAAACACTCTCGACTGAGCACAAACTCCGGATCTTCCAACGCAGTGTAAACATTCTCTCCGAAAAAACACTCCAGATCTCCAATACTGTGAAAAATCTTTGTCCTGAACACACTCCAGATGTCCAAACACAGTGTCAACACTCTATCCTAAACGCACTCCGGATCTCCAAACGAAGTGTAAACACTCTCTCCTGAACACACTCGAGATCTCCAAACACAGTGCAAACAATCTCTCCCGGACAGAAACACCAGATCTCCAAACAGTGTAAACACTCTCTCCTGAATACACTCCACATCTCCAAACGCAGTGTAAACACACTCTCCTGAACACAAACTCAAGATCTCCAAATGAAGTGTAAACTTTCTCTCCTGAACACATCTCCAGATCTACAAATGTGGTGTAAAAACTCTCTCCTGAACACATTCCAGATCACCAAATGCAGTGTAAATGCTCTCTCCGAACAAACGCCAGATCTCCAAACTCAGTGTTAGCTCTTTCTCCTGACCACACTCCAGATCTCCTATAGCAGTGTAATCACTCTCTCCTGAATACAATTCAGAACTCCAAAATCAGTGTTAGCACTCTCTCCTGAACACAAACTCCAGGACTCCAAACGCAGTGTAAACACTCTATCCTGGACACACTCCAGGTCACCAAACACAGTGTAAACACTCTATCCTCAATATACTCCAGGTCACCAAACAGAGTGTAAATACTCTCTTCTGAACAAAGACTCCAGATCTCCAAATGCAGTGCAAACACTCTCTCCTGAACAAACTCCAGATTACCAAATGCAGTGTAAACGCTCTCTCCTGAGCACAAACTCCAGATCTTTCAACACGGTGTAAACACTCTCTCCGAAAAAAAAACACTCCAGATCTCCAAACGCAGTGAAGAAACTCTCTCCTGAACACGCTCCAGATGTCCAAACGCAGTGTCAACACTCTCTCCTGAACACACTCCAGATCTCCAAACGCACTGTAAACAATCTCTCCGGGACAGAAACACCAGATCTCCAAACGCAGTGTAAACAATATCTACGGGACAGAAAAACCAGATCTCCAAATGCAGTGTAATGACTCTCTGCTGAACACACTCCAGATCTCCAATAGCAGTGTAAACACTCTCTCCTGAATACACGCCAGATCTCCAAATTCAGTGTGAAAACTCTCTCCTGAACACAAACTCCAGGTCTCAAACGCAGTGTAAACACTGTCTCCTGAACACATTCCAGGTCACCAAACACAATGTAAACACTCTATCCTGAAGATACTCCAGGTCACCAAACAGAGTGTAAACACTCTCTTCTGAACACAAACTCCAGATTTCCAAATGCAGTGCAAACACTCTCTCCTGAACACACTCCAGATCACCAAATGCAGTGTAAATGCTCTCTCCTGAACGCACTGCAGATCACCAAATGTAGTGTAAACACTCTGTCCTGTACACACTCCAGATCACCAAACGCGGTGTAAACAGTCTGTCCCGAACGGAATCCAAATGTCCAATTGCATTGTAAATACTCTCTCCTGAACACAAACTCCAGATCTATAAATGCGGTGTAAACACTCTCTCCTGAACACACTCCAGATCATGAAACGCAGTGTAAATGCTATCTCCTGAACACACTGCAGATCAACAAAGTGATTGTAAACACTCTCTCCGAACATACTCCAGATGTCCAAACGCAGTGTAAAGACTCTCTCCTCAACACAAACTCCAGATATCCAAACGCAGTGTAAACAATGTCTCCTCTACACACTACAGATGTCCAAACACAGTGTAAGCACTCTCTCCCGAACACAAACTCCAGTTCTCCAAAAGCAGTGAAAGTGCTCTCCCCTGACTTCAAACTCCAGATCTTCCAACAGAATGTAAACACTCTCTCCGAAAAAAACACTCCAGATCTCCAAATGCAGTGAAACATCTTTGTCCTGAACACACTCCAGAACTCCAACGCAGTGTAAACACTCTCTCCTGAACACACTCCAGATCTCTAAACACAGTGTAAACACTCTCTCATGAACAGACTCCAGATCACGAAATACAGTGCAAACGCTGTCTCCCGAACACAATCTAAATGTTCAAATGAAGTGTAAACTCTCTCTCCTGAGCACAAACTCCAGATCTCCAAATCCATTGTCAATACTCGCTCCTGAACACAATCCAGATCACGAAACGCAGTGTAAATTCTGTCTTTTGAAAACACTGCAGATCACCAAACAAATTGTAAACACTCTCTCCTGAACACACTCCAGACCTCCAAACACAGTGTAAGCACTCTCTCCTGAACACAAACTCCAGATCTCCAAAAGTAGTGTAAACACTGTCTCCCGAACACAAACTCCAGTTCTCCAAAAGCAGTGAAAATTCTCTCTCCTGACCACAAACTCCAGATCTTTCAACACAGTGTCAACACTCTCTCCTGAACACACTCCAGATCTCCAAACACAGTGAAAACACTCTCGACTGAGGACAAACTCCGGATCTTCCAACGCAGTGTAAACACTCTCTCCAAAAGAACACTCCAGATGTCCAATACTGTGAAAAATCTTTGTCCTGAACACACTCCAGATGTCCAAACGCAGTGTCAACACTCTATCCTGAATGCACTCCAGATCTCCAAACGAAGTGTAAACACTCTCTCCTGAACACACTCGAGATCTCCAAACACAGTGCAAACAATCTCTCCCGGACAGAAACACCAGATCTCCAAACAGAGTAAACACTCTCTCCTGAATACACTCCAGATCTCCAAATGAAGTGCAATCACTCTCTCCTGAACACACTCCAGATCACCAAATTCAGGGTAAACGCTCTCTCCTGAACAGACTCCAGATCACCAAATGCAGTGAAAACACTCTCTCCGAACATACTCCATATCTCCAAATGCAGTGTAAACACTCTCTCCTGAACACACTCCTGATCATCAAACGTGGTGCCAACACGCTCTCCCGAACACACTCCAGATCTCCAAGCGCAGTGTAAACATTCTCTCCTGAACACAACTCCAGATCTACAAATACGGTGTAAACACTCTCTCCTGAACACACTCCAGATCTCCTATAGCAGTGTAATCACTCTCTCCTGAATACAATTCAGAACTCCAAAATCAGTGTTAGCACTCTCTCCTGAACACAAACTCCAGGACTCCAAACGCAGTGTAAACACTATATCCTGGACACACTGCAGGTCACCAAACACAGTGTAAACACTCTATCCTCAATATACTCCAGTTCACCAAACAGAGTGTAAATACTCTCTTCTGAACAAAAACTGCAGATCTCCAAATGCAGTGCAAACACTCTCTCCTGAACAGACTCCAGATTACCAAATGCAGTGTAAACGCTCTCTCCTGAGCACAAACTCCAGATCTTTCAACACGGTGTAAACACTCTCTCCGAAAAAAACACTCCAGATCTCCAAACGCAGTGAAGAAACTCTCTCCTGAACAAGCTCCAGATGTCCAAACGCAGTGTCAACACTCTCTCCTGAACACACTCCAGATCTCCAAATGCACTGTAAACAATCTCTCCGGGACAGAAACACCAGATCTCCAAACGCAGTGTAAACAATCTCTCCGGGACAGAAACACCAGATCTCCAAATGCAGTGTAATAACTCTCTGCTGAACACACTCCAGATCTCCAATAGCAGTGTAAACACTCTCTCCTGAAAACACTCCAGATCTCCAAATGCAGTGAAAAATCTTTGTCCTGAACACACTCCCGAACTCCAACGCAGTGTCAACTCTCTCCTGAACACACTCCAGATCACCAAATGCAGTGTAAGCACTCTATCCTGATCACACTCCAGAACTCCAATGCAGTGTAAACACTCTCTCCTGAACACACTCCAGATCTCTAAACACAGTGTAAACACTCTCTCCTGAATACACTCCAGATCACCAAATGCAGTGTAAACACCTTTTCCGAAAACACTCCAGATCTCCAAATGCAGTTTAAACACTCTCTCATGAACACACTCCAGATCACCAAAAGAAGTGTAAGCGCTGTCTCCCGAACACAATCTAAATGTTCAAATGAAGTGTAAACTCTCTCTCCTGAGCACAAACTCCACATCTCCAAATCCAGTGACAATACCCGCTCCTGAACACAATCCAGATCACGAAACGCAGTGTAAATTCTGTCTTTTGAACACACTGCAGATCACCAAACAAATTGTAAACACTCTCTCCTGAACACACTCCATACCTCCAAACACAGTGTAAGCACTCTCTACTGAACACAAACTCCAGATCTCCAAAAGTAGTGTAAACACTGTCTCCCGAACACAAACTCCAGTTCTCCAAAAGCAGTCAAAATTCTCTCTCCTCAACACAAACTCCAGATATCCAAACGCAGTGTAAACAATGTCTCCTCTACACACTACAGATGTCCAAACACAGTGTAAGCACTCTCTCCCGAACACAAACTCCAGTTCTCCAAAAGCAGTGAAAATGCTCTCCCCTGACTACAAACTCCAGATCTTCCAACACAATGTAAACACTCTCTCCGAAAAAAACACTCCAGATCTCCAAATGCAGTGAAAAATCTTTGTCCTGAACACACTCCAGAACTCCAACGCAGTGTAAACACTCTCTCCTGAACACACTCCAGATCACGAAATACAGTGTAAACGCTGTCTCCCGAACACAATCTAAATGTTCAAATGAAGTGTAAACTCTCTCTCCTGAGCACAAACTCCAGATCTCCAAATCCATTGTCAATACTCGCTCCTGAACACAATCCAGATCACGAAACGCAGTGTAAATTCTGTCTTTTGAAAACACTGCAGATCACCAAACAAATTGTAAACACTCTCTCCTGAACACACTCCAGACCTCCAAACACAGTGTAAGCACTCTCTCCTGAACACAAACACCAGATCTCCAAAAGTAGTGTAAACACTGTCTCCCGAACACAAACTCCAGTTCTCCAAAAGCAGTGAAAATTCTCTCTCCTGACCACAAACTCCAGATCTTCCAACACAGTGTCAACACTCTCTCCTGAACACACTCCAGATCTCCAAACACAGTGAAAACACTCTCGACTGAGCACAAACTCCGGATCTTCCAACGCAGTGTAAACACTCTCTCCGAAAGAACACTCCAGATGTCCAATACTGTGAAAAATCTTTGTCCTGAACACACTCCAGATGTCCAAACGCAGTGTCAACACTCTATCCTGAATGCACTCCAGATCTCCAAACGAAGTGTAAACACTCTCTCCTGAACACACTCGAGATCTCCAAACACAGTGCAAACAATCTCTCCCGGACAGAAACACCAGATCTCCAAACAGAGTAAACACTCTCTCCTGAATACACTCCAGATCTCCAAATGAAGTGCAATCACTCTCTCCTGAACACACTCCAGATCACCAAATTCAGGGTAAACGCTCTCTCCTGAACAGACTCCAGATCACCAAATGCAGTGAAAACACTCTCTCCGAACATACTCCATATCTCCAAATGCAGTGTAAACACTCTCTCCTGAACACACTCCTGATCATCAAACGTGGTGCCAACACGCTCTCCCGAACACACTCCAGATCTCCAAGCGCAGTGTAAACATTCTCTCCTGAACACAACTCCAGATCTACAAATACGGTGTAAACACTCTCTCCTGAACACACTCCAGATCTCCTATAGCAGTGTAATCACTCTCTCCTGAATACAATTCAGAACTCCAAAATCAGTGTTAGCACTCTCTCCTGAACACAAACTCCAGGACTCCAAACGCAGTGTAAACACTCTATCCTGGACACACTGCAGGTCACCAAACACAGTGTAAACACTCTATCCTCAATATACTCCAGGTCACCAAACAGAGTGTAAATACTCTCTTCTGAACAAAAACTCCAGATCTCCAAATGCAGTGCAAACACTCTCTCCTGAACAGACTCCAGATTACCAAATGCAGTGTAAACGCTCTCTCCTGAGCACAAACTCCAGATCTTTCAACACGGTGTAAACACTCTCTCCGAAAAAAACACTCCAGATCTCCAAACGCAGTGAAGAAACTCTCTCCTGAACAAGCTCCAGATGTCCAAACGCAGTGTCAACACTCTCTCCTGAACACACTCCAGATCTCCAAACGCACTGTAAACAATCTCTCCGGGACAGAAACACCAGATCTCCAAACGCAGTGTAAACAATCTCTCCGGGACAGAAACACCAGATCTCCAAATGCAGTGTAATAACTCTCTGCTGAACACACTCCAGATCTCCAATAGCAGTGTAAACACTCTCTCCTGAAAACACTCCAGATCTCCAAATGCAGTGAAAAATCTTTGTCCTGAACACACTCCCGAACTCCAACACAGTGTCAACTCTCTCCTGAACACACTCCAGATCACCAAATGCAGTGTAAACACTCTATCCTGATCACACTCCAGAACTCCAATGCAGTGTAAACACTCTCTCCTGAACACACTCCAGATCTCTAAACACAGTGTAAACACTCTCTCCTGAATACACTCCAGATCACCAAATGCAGTGTAAACACTCTTTCCGAAAACACTCCAGATCTCCAAATGCAGTTTAAACACTCTCTCATGAACACACTCCAGATCACCAAAAGACGTGTAAGCGCTGTCTCCCGAACACAATCTAAATGTTCAAATGAAGTGTAAACTCTCTCTCCTGAGCACAAACTCCACATCTCCAAATCCAGTGTCAATACTCGCTCCTGAACACAATCCAGATCACGAAACGCAGTGTAAATTCTGTCTTTTGAACACACTGCAGATCACCAAACAAATTGTAAACACTCTCTCCTGAACACACTCCATACCTCCAAACACAGTGTAAGCACTCTCTACTGAACACAAACTCCAGATCTCCAAAAGTAGTGTAAACACTGTCTCCCGAACACAAACTCCAGTTCTCCAAAAGCAGTCAAAATTCTCTCTCCTCAACACAAACTCCAGATATCCAAACGCAGTGTAAACAATGTCTCCTCTACACACTACAGATGTCCAAACACAGTGTAAGCACTCTCTCCCGAACACAAACTCCAGTTCTCCAACGCAGTGAAAATGCTCTCCCCTGACTACAAACTCCAGATCTTCCAACACAATGTAAACACTCTCTCCGAAAAAAACACTCCAGATCTCCAAATGCAGTGAAAAATCTTTGTCCTGAACACACTCCAGAACTCCAACGCAGTGTAAACACTCTCTCCTGAACACACTCCAGATCACGAAATACAGTGTAAACGCTGTCTCCCGAACACAATCTAAATGTTCAAATGAAGTGTAAACTCTCTCTCCTGAGCACAAACTCCAGATCTCCAAATCCATTGTCAATACTCGCTCCTGAACACAATCCAGATCACGAAACGCAGTGTAAATTCTGTCTTTTGAAAACACTGCAGATCACCAAACAAATTGTAAACACTCTCTCCTGAACACACTCCAGACCTCCAAACACAGTGTAAGCACTCTCTCCTGAACACAAACACCAGATCTCCAAAAGTAGTGTAAACACTGTCTCCCGAACACAAACTCCAGTTCTCCAAAAGCAGTGAAAATTCTCTCTCCTGACCACAAACTCCAGATCTTCCAACACAGTGTCAACACTCTCTCCTGAACACACTCCAGATCTCCAAACACAGTGAAAACACTCTCGACTGAGCACAAACTCCGGATCTTCCAACGCAGTGTAAACACTCTCTCCGAAAGAACACTCCAGATGTCCAATACTGTGAAAAATCTTTGTCCTGAACACACTCCAGATGTCCAAACGCAGTGTCAACACTCTATCCTGAATGCACTCCAGATCTCCAAACGAAGTGTAAACACTCTCTCCTGAACACACTCGAGATCTCCAAACACAGTGCAAACAATCTCTCCCGGACAGAAACACCAGATCTCCAAACAGAGTAAACACTCTCTCCTGAATACACTCCAGATCTCCAAATGAAGTGCAATCACTCTCTCCTGAACACACTCCAGATCACCAAATTCAGGGTAAACGCTCTCTCCTGAACAGACTCCAGATCACCAAATGCAGTGAAAACACTCTCTCCGAACATACTCCATATCTCCAAATGCAGTGTAAACACTCTCTCCTGAACACACTCCTGATCATCAAACGTGGTGCCAACACGCTCTCCCGAACACACTCCAGATCTCCAAGCGCAGTGTAAACATTCTCTCCTGAACACAACTCCAGATCTACAAATACGGTGTAAACACTCTCTCCTGAACACACTCCAGATCTCCTATAGCAGTGTAATCACTCTCTCCTGAATACAATTCAGAACTCCAAAATCAGTGTTAGCACTCTCTCCTGAACACAAACTCCAGGACTCCAAACGCAGTGTAAACACTCTATCCTGGACACACTGCAGGTCACCAAACACAGTGTAAACACTCTATCCTCAATATACTCCAGGTCACCAAACAGAGTGTAAATACTCTCTTCTGAACAAAAACTCCAGATCTCCAAATGCAGTGCAAACACTCTCTCCTGAACAGACTCCAGATTACCAAATGCAGTGTAAACGCTCTCTCCTGAGCACAAACTCCAGATCTTTCAACACGGTGTAAACACTCTCTCCGAAAAAAACACTCCAGATCTCCAAACGCAGTGAAGAAACTCTCTCCTGAACAAGCTCCAGATGTCCAAACGCAGTGTCAACACTCTCTCCTGAACACACTCCAGATCTCCAAACGCACTGTAAACAATCTCTCCGGGACAGAAACACCAGATCTCCAAACGCAGTGTAAACAATCTCTCCGGGACAGAAACACCAGATCTCCAAATGCAGTGTAATAACTCTCTGCTGAACACACTCCAGATCTCCAATAGCAGTGTAAACACTCTCTCCTGAAAACACTCCAGATCTCCAAATGCAGTGAAAAATCTTTGTCCTGAACACACTCCAGAACTCCAACACAGTGTCAACTCTCTCCTGAACACACTCCAGATCACCAAATGCAGTGTAAACACTCTATCCTGATCACACTCCAGAACTCCAATGCAGTGTAAACACTCTCTCCTGAACACACTCCAGATCTCTAAACACAGTGTAAACACTCTCTCCTGAATACACTCCAGATCACCAAATGCAGTGTAAACACTCTTTCCGAAAACACTCCAGATCTCCAAATGCAGTTTAAACACTCTCTCATGAACACACTCCAGATCACCAAAAGACGTGTAAGCGCTGTCTCCCGAACACAATCTAAATGTTCAAATGAAGTGTAAACTCTCTCTCCTGAGCACAAACTCCACATCTCCAAATCCAGTGTCAATACTCGCTCCTGAACACAATCCAGATCACGAAACGCAGTGTAAATTCTGTCTTTTGAACACACTGCAGATCACCAAACAAATTGTAAACACTCTCTCCTGAACACACTCCATACCTCCAAACACAGTGTAAGCACTCTCTACTGAACACAAACTCCAGATCTCCAAAAGTAGTGTAAACACTGTCTCCCGAACACAAACTCCAGTTCTCCAAAAGCAGTCAAAATTCTCTCTCCTCAACACAAACTCCAGATATCCAAACGCAGTGTAAACAATGTCTCCTCTACACACTACAGATGTCCAAACACAGTGTAAGCACTCTCTCCCGAACACAAACTCCAGTTCTCCAAAAGCAGTGAAAATGCTCTCCCCTGACTACAAACTCCAGATCTTCCAACACAATGTAAACACTCTCTCCGAAAAAAACACTCCAGATCTCCAAATGCAGTGAAAAATCTTTGTCCTGAACACACTCCAGAACTCCAACGCAGTGTAAACACTCTCTCCTGAACACACTCCAGATCACGAAATACAGTGTAAACGCTGTCTCCCGAACACAATCTAAATGTTCAAATGAAGTGTAAACTCTCTCTCCTGAGCACAAACTCCAGATCTCCAAATCCATTGTCAATACTCGCTCCTGAACACAATCCAGATCACGAAACGCAGTGTAAATTCTGTCTTTTGAAAACACTGCAGATCACCAAACAAATTGTAAACACTCTCTCCTGAACACACTCCAGACCTCCAAACACAGTGTAAGCACTCTCTCCTGAACACAAACACCAGATCTCCAAAAGTAGTGTAAACACTGTCTCCCGAACACAAACTCCAGTTCTCCAAAAGCAGTGAAAATTCTCTCTCCTGACCACAAACTCCAGATCTTCCAACACAGTGTCAACACTCTCTCCTGAACACACTCCAGATCTCCAAACACAGTGAAAACACTCTCGACTGAGCACAAACTCCGGATCTTCCAACGCAGTGTAAACACTCTCTCCGAAAGAACACTCCAGATGTCCAATACTGTGAAAAATCTTTGTCCTGAACACACTCCAGATGTCCAAACGCAGTGTCAACACTCTATCCTGAATGCACTCCAGATCTCCAAACGAAGTGTAAACACTCTCTCCTGAACACACTCGAGATCTCCAAACACAGTGCAAACAATCTCTCCCGGACAGAAACACCAGATCTCCAAACAGAGTAAACACTCTCTCCTGAATACACTCCAGATCTCCAAATGAAGTGCAATCACTCTCTCCTGAACACACTCCAGATCACCAAATTCAGGGTAAACGCTCTCTCCTGAACAGACTCCAGATCACCAAATGCAGTGAAAACACTCTCTCCGAACATACTCCATATCTCCAAATGCAGTGTAAACACTCTCTCCTGAACACACTCCTGATCATCAAACGTGGTGCCAACACGCTCTCCCGAACACACTCCAGATCTCCAAGCGCAGTGTAAACATTCTCTCCTGAACACAACTCCAGATCTACAAATACGGTGTAAACACTCTCTCCTGAACACACTCCAGATCTCCTATAGCAGTGTAATCACTCTCTCCTGAATACAATTCAGAACTCCAAAATCAGTGTTAGCACTCTCTCCTGAACACAAACTCCAGGACTCCAAACGCAGTGTAAACACTCTATCCTGGACACACTGCAGGTCACCAAACACAGTGTAAACACTCTATCCTCAATATACTCCAGGTCACCAAACAGAGTGTAAATACTCTCTTCTGAACAAAAACTCCAGATCTCCAAATGCAGTGCAAACACTCTCTCCTGAACAGACTCCAGATTACCAAATGCAGTGTAAACGCTCTCTCCTGAGCACAAACTCCAGATCTTTCAACACGGTGTAAACACTCTCTCCGAAAAAAACACTCCAGATCTCCAAACGCAGTGAAGAAACTCTCTCCTGAACAAGCTCCAGATGTCCAAACGCAGTGTCAACACTCTCTCCTGAACACACTCCAGATCTCCAAACGCACTGTAAACAATCTCTCCGGGACAGAAACACCAGATCTCCAAACGCAGTGTAAACAATCTCTCCGGGACAGAAACACCAGATCTCCAAATGCAGTGTAATAACTCTCTGCTGAACACACTCCAGATCTCCAATAGCAGTGTAAACACTCTCTCCTGAAAACACTCCAGATCTCCAAATGCAGTGAAAAATCTTTGTCCTGAACACACTCCCGAACTCCAACACAGTGTCAACTCTCTCCTGAACACACTCCAGATCACCAAATGCAGTGTAAACACTCTATCCTGATCACACTCCAGAACTCCAATGCAGTGTAAACACTCTCTCCTGAACACACTCCAGATCTCTAAACACAGTGTAAACACTCTCTCCTGAATACACTCCAGATCACCAAATGCAGTGTAAACACTCTTTCCGAAAACACTCCAGATCTCCAAATGCAGTTTAAACACTCTCTCATGAACACACTCCAGATCACCAAAAGACGTGTAAGCGCTGTCTCCCGAACACAATCTAAATGTTCAAATGAAGTGTAAACTCTCTCTCCTGAGCACAAACTCCACATCTCCAAATCCAGTGTCAATACTCGCTCCTGAACACAATCCAGATCACGAAACGCAGTGTAAATTCTGTCTTTTGAACACACTGCAGATCACCAAACAAATTGTAAACACTCTCTCCTGAACACACTCCATACCTCCAAACACAGTGTAAGCACTCTCTACTGAACACAAACTCCAGATCTCCAAAAGTAGTGTAAACACTGTCTCCCGAACACAAACTCCAGTTCTCCAAAAGCAGTCAAAATTCTCTCTCCTCAACACAAACTCCAGATATCCAAACGCAGTGTAAACAATGTCTCCTCTACACACTACAGATGTCCAAACACAGTGTAAGCACTCTCTCCCGAACACAAACTCCAGTTCTCCAACGCAGTGAAAATGCTCTCCCCTGACTACAAACTCCAGATCTTCCAACACAATGTAAACACTCTCTCCGAAAAAAACACTCCAGATCTCCAAATGCAGTGAAAAATCTTTGTCCTGAACACACTCCAGAACTCCAACGCAGTGTAAACACTCTCTCCTGAACACACTCCAGATCACGAAATACAGTGTAAACGCTGTCTCCCGAACACAATCTAAATGTTCAAATGAAGTGTAAACTCTCTCTCCTGAGCACAAACTCCAGATCTCCAAATCCATTGTCAATACTCGCTCCTGAACACAATCCAGATCACGAAACGCAGTGTAAATTCTGTCTTTTGAAAACACTGCAGATCACCAAACAAATTGTAAACACTCTCTCCTGAACACACTCCAGACCTCCAAACACAGTGTAAGCACTCTCTCCTGAACACAAACACCAGATCTCCAAAAGTAGTGTAAACACTGTCTCCCGAACACAAACTCCAGTTCTCCAAAAGCAGTGAAAATTCTCTCTCCTGACCACAAACTCCAGATCTTCCAACACAGTGTCAACACTCTCTCCTGAACACACTCCAGATCTCCAAACACAGTGAAAACACTCTCGACTGAGCACAAACTCCGGATCTTCCAACGCAGTGTAAACACTCTCTCCGAAAGAACACTCCAGATGTCCAATACTGTGAAAAATCTTTGTCCTGAACACACTCCAGATGTCCAAACGCAGTGTCAACACTCTATCCTGAATGCACTCCAGATCTCCAAACGAAGTGTAAACACTCTCTCCTGAACACACTCGAGATCTCCAAACACAGTGCAAACAATCTCTCCCGGACAGAAACACCAGATCTCCAAACAGAGTAAACACTCTCTCCTGAATACACTCCAGATCTCCAAATGAAGTGCAATCACTCTCTCCTGAACACACTCCAGATCACCAAATTCAGGGTAAACGCTCTCTCCTGAACAGACTCCAGATCACCAAATGCAGTGAAAACACTCTCTCCGAACATACTCCATATCTCCAAATGCAGTGTAAACACTCTCTCCTGAACACACTCCTGATCATCAAACGTGGTGCCAACACGCTCTCCCGAACACACTCCAGATCTCCAAGCGCAGTGTAAACATTCTCTCCTGAACACAACTCCAGATCTACAAATACGGTGTAAACACTCTCTCCTGAACACACTCCAGATCTCCTATAGCAGTGTAATCACTCTCTCCTGAATACAATTCAGAACTCCAAAATCAGTGTTAGCACTCTCTCCTGAACACAAACTCCAGGACTCCAAACGCAGTGTAAACACTCTATCCTGGACACACTGCAGGTCACCAAACACAGTGTAAACACTCTATCCTCAATATACTCCAGGTCACCAAACAGAGTGTAAATACTCTCTTCTGAACAAAAACTCCAGATCTCCAAATGCAGTGCAAACACTCTCTCCTGAACAGACTCCAGATTACCAAATGCAGTGTAAACACTCTCTCCTGAACACACTCCAGATCTCCTATAGCAGTGTAATCACTCTCTCCTGAATACAATTCAGAACTCCAAAATCAGTGTTAGCACTCTCTCCTGAACACAAACTCCAGGACTCCAAACGCAGTGTAAACACTCTATCCTGGACACACTCCAGGTCACCAAACACAGTGTAAACACTCTATCCTCAATATACTCCAGGTCACCAAACAGAGTGTAAATACTCTCTTCTGAACAAAAACTCCAGATCTCCAAATGCAGTGCAAACACTCTCTCCTGAACAGACTCCAGATTACCAAATGCAGTGTAAACGCTCTCTCCTGAGCACAAACTCCAGATCTTTCAACACGGTGTAAACACTCTCTCCGAAAAAAACACTCCAGATCTCCAAACGCAGTGAAGAAACTCTCTCCTGAACAAGCTCCAGATGTCCAAACGCAGTGTCAACACTCTCTCCTGAACACACTCCAGATCTCCAAACGCACTGTAAACAATCTCTCCGGGACAGAAACACCAGATCTCCAAACGCAGTGTAAACAATCTCTCCGGGACAGAAACACCAGATCTCCAAATGCAGTGTAATAACTCTCAGCTGAACACACTCCAGATCTCCAATAGCAGTGTAAACACTCTCTCCTGAAAACACTCCAGATCTCCAAATGCAGTGAAAAATCTTTGTCCTGAACACACTCCCGAACTCCAACGTAGTGTCAACTCTCTCCTGAACACACTCCAGATCACCAAATGCAGTGTAAACACTCTATCCTGATCACACTCCAGAACTCCAATGCAGTGTAAACACTCTCTCCTGAACACACTCCAGATCTCTAAACACAGTGTAAACACTCTCTCCTGAATACACTCCAGATCACCAAATGCAGTGTAAACACTCTTTCCGAAAACACTCCAGATCTCCAAATGCAGTTTAAACACTCTCTCATGAACACACTCCAGATCACCAAAAGACGTGTAAGCGCTGTCTCCCGAACACAATCTAAATGTTCAAATGAAGTGTAAACTCTCTCTCCTGAGCACAAACTCCACATCTCCAAATCCAGTGTCAATACTCGCTCCTGAACACAATCCAGATCACGAAACGCAGTGTAAATTCTGTCTTTTGAACACACTGCAGATCACCAAACAAATTGTAAACACTCTCTCCTGAACACACTCCATACCTCCAAACACAGTGTAAGCACTCTCTACTGAACACAAACTCCAGATCTCCAAAAGTAGTGTAAACACTGTCTCCCGAACACAAACTCCAGTTCTCCAAAAGCAGTCAAAATTCTCTCTCCTCAACACAAACTCCAGATATCCAAACGCAGTGTAAACAATGTCTCCTCTACACACTACAGATGTCCAAACACAGTGTAAGCACTCTCTCCCGAACACAAACTCCAGTTCTCCAAAAGCAGTGAAAATGCTCTCCCCTGACTACAAACTCCAGATCTTCCAACACAATGTAAACACTCTCTCCGAAAAAAACACTCCAGATCTCCAAATGCAGTGAAAAATCTTTGTCCTGAACACACTCCAGAACTCCAACGCAGTGTAAACACTCTCTCCTGAACACACTCCAGATCACGAAATACAGTGTAAACGCTGTCTCCCGAACACAATCTAAATGTTCAAATGAAGTGTAAACTCTCTCTCCTGAGCACAAACTCCAGATCTCCAAATCCATTGTCAATACTCGCTCCTGAACACAATCCAGATCACGAAACGCAGTGTAAATTCTATCTTTTGAAAACACTGCAGATCACCAAACAAATTGTAAACACTCTCTCCTGAACACACTCCAGACCTCCAAACACAGTGTAAGCACTCTCTCCTGAACACAAACACCAGATCTCCAAAAGTAGTGTAAACACTGTCTCCCGAACACAAACTCCAGTTCTCCAAAAGCAGTGAAAATTCTCTCTCCTGACCACAAACTCCAGATCTTCCAACACAGTGTCAACACTCTCTCCTGAACACACTCCAGATCTCCAAACACAGTGAAAACACTCTCGACTGAGCACAAACTCCGGATCTTCCAACGCAGTGTAAACACTCTCTCCGAAAGAACACTCCAGATCTCCAATACTGTGAAAAATCTTTGTCCTGAACACACTCCAGATGTCCAAACGCAGTGTCAACACTCTATCCTGAATGCACTCCAGATCTCCAAACGAAGTGTAAACACTCTCTCCTGAACACACTCGAGATCTCCAAACACAGTGCAAACAATCTCTCCCGGACAGAAACACCAGATCTCCAAACAGAGTAAACACTCTCTCCTGAATACACTCCAGATCTCCAAATGAAGTGCAATCACTCTCTCCTGAACACACCCCAGATCACCAAATTCAGGGTAAACGCTCTCTCCTGAACAGACTCCAGATCACCAAATGCAGTGAAAACACTCTCTCCGAACATACTCCATATCTCCAAATGCAGTGTAAACACTCTCTCCTGAACACACTCCTGATCATCAAACGTGGTGCCAACACGCTCTCCCGAAAACACTCCAGATCTCCAAGCGCAGTGTAAACATTCTCTCCTGAACACAACTCCAGATCTACAAATGCGGTGTAAACACTCTCTCCTGAACACACTCCAGATCTCCTATAGCAGTGTAATCACTCTCTCCTGAATACAATTCAGAACTCCAAAATCAGTGTTAGCACTCTCTCCTGAACACAAACTCCAGGACTCCAAACGCAGTGTAAACACTCTATCCTGGACACACTCCAGGTCACCAAACACAGTGTAAACACTCTATCCTCAATATACTCCAGGTCACCAAACAGAGTGTAAATACTCTCTTCTGAACAAAAACTCCAGATCTCCAAATGCAGTGCAAACACTCTCTCCTGAACAGACTCCAGATTACCAAATGCAGTGTAAACGCTCTCTCCTGAGCACAAACTCCAGATCTTTCAACACGGTGTAAACACTCTCTCCGAAAAAAACACTCCAGATCTCCAAACGCAGTGAAGAAACTCTCTCCTGAACAAGCTCCAGATGTCCAAACGCAGTGTCAACACTCTCTCCTGAACACACTCCAGATCTCCAAACGCACTGTAAACAATCTCTCCGGGACAGAAACACCAGATCTCCAAACGCAGTGTAAACAATCTCTCCGGGACAGAAACACCAGATCTCCAAATGCAGTGTAATAACTCTCAGCTGAACACACTCCAGATCTCCAATAGCAGTGTAAACACTCTCTCCTGAAAACACTCCAGATCTCCAAATGCAGTGAAAAATCTTTGTCCTGAACCTAGTCCAGAACTCCAACGCAGTGTAAACTCTCTCCTGAACACACTCCAGATCACCAAATGCAGTGTAAACACTCTATCCTGATCACACTCCAGAACACCAAAGCAGTGTAAACACTCTCTCCTGAACACACTCCAGATCTCTAAACACAGTGTAAACACTCTCTCCTGAATACACTCCAGATCACCAAATGCAGTGTAAACACTCTTTCCGAAAACACTCCAGATCTCCAAGTGCAGTTTAAACACTCTCTCATGAACACACTCCAGATCACCAAAAGAAGTGTAAGCGCTGTCTCCCGAACACAATCTAAATGTTCAAATGAAGTGTAAACTCTCTCTCCTGAGCAGAAACTCCACATCTCCAAATCCAGTGTCAATACTCGCTCCTGAACACAATCCAGATCACGAAACGCAGTGTAAATTCTGTCTTTTGAACACACTGCAGATCACCAAACAAATTGTAAACACTCTCTCCTGAACACACTCCATACCTCCAAACACAGTGTAAGCACTCTCTACTGAACACAAACTCCAGATCTCCAAAAGTAGTGTAAACACTGTCTCCCGAACACAAACTCCAGTTCTCCAAAAGCAGTCAAAATTCTCTCTCCTCAACACAAACTCCAGATATCCAAACGCAGTGTAAACAATGTCTCCTCTACACACTACAGATGTCCAAACACAGTGTAAGCACTCTCTCCCGAACACAAACTCCAGTTCTCCAAAAGCAGTGAAAATGCTCTCCCCTGACTACAAACTCCAGATCTTCCAACACAGTGTCAACACTCTTTGCTTAACACACTCCAGATCTCCAAACGCAGTGAAAACACTCTCTCCTGAGCTCAAACTCCAGATCTTCCAACACAATGTAAACAATCTCTCCGAAAAAAACACTCCAGATCTCCAAATGCAGTGAGAAATCTTTGTCCTGAACACACTCCAGAACTCCAATACAGTGTAAACACTCTCTCCTGAACACACTCCAGATCTCTAAACACAGTGTAAACACTCTCTCATGAACACACTCCAGATCACGAAATGCAATGTAAACGCTGTCTCCCGAACACAATCTAAATGTTCAAATGAAGTGTAAACTCTCTCTCCTGAGCACAAACTCCAGATCTCCATATCCAATGTCAATACTCGCTCCTGAACACAATCCAGATCACGAAACGCAGTGTAAATTCTGTCTTTTGAAAACACTGCAGATCACCAAACAAATTGTAAACACTCTCTCCTGAACACACTCCAGACCTCCAAACACAGTGTAAGCACTCGCTCCTGAACACAAACTCCAGATCTCCAAAAGTAGTGTAAACACTGTCTCCCGAACACAAACTCCAGTTCTCCAAAAGCAGTGAAAATTCTCTCTCCTGACCACAAACTCCAGATCTTCCAACACAGTGTCAACACTCTCTCCTGAACACACTCCAGATCTCCAAACACAGTGAAAACACTCTCGACTGAGCACAAACTCCGGATCTTCCAACGCAGTGTAAACACTCTCTCCGAAAGAACACTCCAGATGTCCAATACTGTGAAAAATCTTTGTCCTGAACACACTCCAGATGTCCAAACGCAGTGTCAACACTCTATCCTGAATGCACTCCAGATCTCCAAACGAAGTGTAAACACTCTCTCCTGAACACACTCGAGATCTCCAAACACAGTGCAAACAATCTCTCCCGGACAGAAACACCAGATCTCCAAACAGAGTAAACACTCTCTCCTGAATACACTCCAGATCTCCAAATGAAGTGCAATCACTCTCTCCTGAACACACTCCAGATCACCAAATTCAGGGTAAACGCTCTCTCCTGAACAGACTCCAGATCACCAAATGCAGTGAAAACACTCTCTCCGAACATACTCCATATCTCCAAATGCAGTGTAAACACTTTCTCCTGAACACACTCCTGATCATCAAACGTGGTGCCAACACGCTCTCCCGAACACACTCCAGATCTCCAAGCGCAGTGTAAACATTCTCTCCTGAACACAACTCCAGATCTACAAATACGGTGTAAACACTCTCTCCTGAACACACTCCAGATCTCCTATAGCAGTGTAATCACTCTCTCCTGAATACAATTCAGAACTCCAAAATCAGTGTTAGCACTCTCTCCTGAACACAAACTCCAGGACTCCAAACGCAGTGTAAACACTCTATCCTGGACACACTGCAGGTCACCAAACACAGTGTAAACACTCTATCCTCAATATACTCCAGGTCACCAAACAGAGTGTAAATACTCTCTTCTGAACAAAAACTCCAGATCTCCAAATGCAGTGCAAACACTCTCTCCTGAACAGACTCCAGATTACCAAATGCAGTGTAAACACTCTCTCCTGAACACACTCCAGATCTCCTATAGCAGTGTAATCACTCTCTCCTGAATACAATTCAGAACTCCAAAATCAGTGTTAGCACTCTCTCCTGAACACAAACTCCAGGACTCCAAACGCAGTGTAAACACTCTATCCTGGACACACTCCAGGTCACCAAACACAGTGTAAACACTCTATCCTCAATATACTCCAGGTCACCAAACAGAGTGTAAATACTCTCTTCTGAACAAAAACTCCAGATCTCCAAATGCAGTGCAAACACTCTCTCCTGAACAGACTCCAGATTACCAAATGCAGTGTAAACGCTCTCTCCTGAGCACAAACTCCAGATCTTTCAACACGGTGTAAACACTCTCTCCGAAAAAAACACTCCAGATCTCCAAACGCAGTGAAGAAACTCTCTCCTGAACAAGCTCCAGATGTCCAAACGCAGTGTCAACACTCTCTCCTGAACACACTCCAGATCTCCAAACGCACTGTAAACAATCTCTCCGGGACAGAAACACCAGATCTCCAAACGCAGTGTAAACAATCTCTCCGGGACAGAAACACCAGATCTCCAAATGCAGTGTAATAACTCTCAGCTGAACACACTCCAGATCTCCAATAGCAGTGTAAACACTCTCTCCTGAAAACACTCCAGATCTCCAAATGCAGTGAAAAATCTTTGTCCTGAACACACTCCCGAACTCCAACGTAGTGTCAACTCTCTCCTGAACACACTCCAGATCACCAAATGCAGTGTAAACACTCTATCCTGATCACACTCCAGAACTCCAATGCAGTGTAAACACTCTCTCCTGAACACACTCCAGATCTCTAAACACAGTGTAAACACTCTCTCCTGAATACACTCCAGATCACCAAATGCAGTGTAAACACTCTTTCCGAAAACACTCCAGATCTCCAAATGCAGTTTAAACACTCTCTCATGAACACACTCCAGATCACCAAAAGACGTGTAAGCGCTGTCTCCCGAACACAATCTAAATGTTCAAATGAAGTGTAAACTCTCTCTCCTGAGCACAAACTCCACATCTCCAAATCCAGTGTCAATACTCGCTCCTGAACACAATCCAGATCACGAAACGCAGTGTAAATTCTGTCTTTTGAACACACTGCAGATCACCAAACAAATTGTAAACACTCTCTCCTGAACACACTCCATACCTCCAAACACAGTGTAAGCACTCTCTACTGAACACAAACTCCAGATCTCCAAAAGTAGTGTAAACACTGTCTCCCGAACACAAACTCCAGTTCTCCAAAAGCAGTCAAAATTCTCTCTCCTCAACACAAACTCCAGATATCCAAACGCAGTGTAAACAATGTCTCCTCTACACACTACAGATGTCCAAACACAGTGTAAGCACTCTCTCCCGAACACAAACTCCAGTTCTCCAAAAGCAGTGAAAATGCTCTCCCCTGACTACAAACTCCAGATCTTCCAACACAATGTAAACACTCTCTCCGAAAAAAACACTCCAGATCTCCAAATGCAGTGAAAAATCTTTGTCCTGAACACACTCCAGAACTCCAACGCAGTGTAAACACTCTCTCCTGAACACACTCCAGATCACGAAATACAGTGTAAACGCTGTCTCCCGAACACAATCTAAATGTTCAAATGAAGTGTAAACTCTCTCTCCTGAGCACAAACTCCAGATCTCCAAATCCATTGTCAATACTCGCTCCTGAACACAATCCAGATCACGAAACGCAGTGTAAATTCTGTCTTTTGAAAACACTGCAGATCACCAAACAAATTGTAAACACTCTCTCCTGAACACACTCCAGACCTCCAAACACAGTGTAAGCACTCTCTCCTGAACACAAACACCAGATCTCCAAAAGTAGTGTAAACACTGTCTCCCGAACACAAACTCCAGTTCTCCAAAAGCAGTGAAAATTCTCTCTCCTGACCACAAACTCCAGATCTTCCAACACAGTGTCAACACTCTCTCCTGAACACACTCCAGATCTCCAAACACAGTGAAAACACTCTCGACTGAGCACAAACTCCGGATCTTCCAACGCAGTGTAAACACTCTCTCCGAAAGAACACTCCAGATCTCCAATACTGTGAAAAATCTTTGTCCTGAACACACTCCAGATGTCCAAACGCAGTGTCAACACTCTATCCTGAATGCACTCCAGATCTCCAAACGAAGTGTAAACACTCTCTCCTGAACACACTCGAGATCTCCAAACACAGTGCAAACAATCTCTCCCGGACAGAAACACCAGATCTCCAAACAGAGTAAACACTCTCTCCTGAATACACTCCAGATCTCCAAATGAAGTGCAATCACTCTCTCCTGAACACACTCCAGATCACCAAATTCAGGGTAAACGCTCTCTCCTGAACAGACTCCAGATCACCAAATGCAGTGAAAACACTCTCTCCGAACATACTCCATATCTCCAAATGCAGTGTAAACACTCTCTCCTGAACACACTCCTGATCATCAAACGTGGTGCCAACACGCTCTCCCGAAAACACTCCAGATCTCCAAGCGCAGTGTAAACATTCTCTCCTGAACACAACTCCAGATCTACAAATGCGGTGTAAACACTCTCTCCTGAACACACTCCAGATCTCCTATAGCAGTGTAATCACTCTCTCCTGAATACAATTCAGAACTCCAAAATCAGTGTTAGCACTCTCTCCTGAACACAAACTCCAGGACTCCAAACGCAGTGTAAACACTCTATCCTGGACACACTCCAGGTCACCAAACACAGTGTAAACACTCTATCCTCAATATACTCCAGGTCACCAAACAGAGTGTAAATACTCTCTTCTGAACAAAAACTCCAGATCTCCAAATGCAGTGCAAACACTCTCTCCTGAACAGACTCCAGATTACCAAATGCAGTGTAAACGCTCTCTCCTGAGCACAAACTCCAGATCTTTCAACACGGTGTAAACACTCTCTCCGAAAAAAACACTCCAGATCTCCAAACGCAGTGAAGAAACTCTCTCCTGAACAAGCTCCAGATGTCCAAACGCAGTGTCAACACTCTCTCCTGAACACACTCCAGATCTCCAAACGCACTGTAAACAATCTCTCCGGGACAGAAACACCAGATCTCCAAACGCAGTGTAAACAATCTCTCCGGGACAGAAACACCAGATCTCCAAATGCAGTGTAATAACTCTCAGCTGAACACACTCCAGATCTCCAATAGCAGTGTAAACACTCTCTCCTGAAAACACTCCAGATCTCCAAATGCAGTGAAAAATCTTTGTCCTGAACCTAGTCCAGAACTCCAACGCAGTGTAAACTCTCTCCTGAACACACTCCAGATCACCAAATGCAGTGTAAACACTCTATCCTGATCACACTCCAGAACACCAAAGCAGTGTAAACACTCTCTCCTGAACACACTCCAGATCTCTAAACACAGTGTAAACACTCTCTCCTGAATACACTCCAGATCACCAAATGCAGTGTAAACACTCTTTCCGAAAACACTCCAGATCTCCAAGTGCAGTTTAAACACTCTCTCATGAACACACTCCAGATCACCAAAAGAAGTGTAAGCGCTGTCTCCCGAACACAATCTAAATGTTCAAATGAAGTGTAAACTCTCTCTCCTGAGCAGAAACTCCACATCTCCAAATCCAGTGTCAATACTCGCTCCTGAACACAATCCAGATCACGAAACGCAGTGTAAATTCTGTCTTTTGAACACACTGCAGATCACCAAACAAATTGTAAACACTCTCTCCTGAACACACTCCATACCTCCAAACACAGTGTAAGCACTCTCTACTGAACACAAACTCCAGATCTCCAAAAGTAGTGTAAACACTGTCTCCCGAACACAAACTCCAGTTCTCCAAAAGCAGTCAAAATTCTCTCTCCTCAACACAAACTCCAGATATCCAAACGCAGTGTAAACAATGTCTCCTCTACACACTACAGATGTCCAAACACAGTGTAAGCACTCTCTCCTGAACACAAACTCCAGTTCTCCAAAAGCAGTGAAAATGCTCTCCCCTGACTACAAACTCCAGATCTTCCAACACAGTGTCAACACTCTTTGCTTAACACACTCCAGATCTCCAAACGCAGTGAAAACACTCTCTCCTGAGCTCAAACTCCAGATCTTCCAACACAATGTAAACACTCTCTCCGAAAAAAACACTCCAGATCTCCAAATGCAGTGAGAAATCTTTGTCCTGAACACACTCCAGAACTCCAATACAGTGTAAACACTCTCTCCTGAACACACTCCAGATCTCTAAACACAGTGTAAACACTCTCTCATGAACACACTCCAGATCACGAAATGCAATGTAAACGCTGTCTCCCGAACACAATCTAAATGTTCAAATGAAGTGTAAACTCTCTCTCCTGAGCACAAACTCCAGATCTCCATATCCAATGTCAATACTCGCTCCTGAACACAATCCAGATCACGAAACGCAGTGTAAATTCTGTCTTTTGAAAACACTGCAGATCACCAAACAAATTGTAAACACTCTCTCCTGAACACACTCCAGACCTCCAAACACAGTGTAAGCACTCTCTCCTGAACACAAACACCAGATCTCCAAAAGTAGTGTAAACACTGTCTCCCGAACACAAACTCCAGTTCTCCAAAAGCAGTGAAAATTCTCTCTCCTGACCACAAACTCCAGATCTTCCAACACAGTGTCAACACTCTCTCCTGAACAGACTCCAGATCTCCAAACACAGTGAAAACACTCTCGACTGAGCACAAACTCCGGATCTTCCAACGCAGTGTAAACACTATCTCCGAAAGAACACTCCAGATCTCCAATACAGTGAAAAATCTTTGTCCTGAACACACTCTAGATGTCCAAACACAGTGTCAACACTCTATCCTGAACGCACTCCAGATCTCCAAACGAAGTGTAAACACTCTCTCCTGAACACACTCGAGATCTCCAAACACAGTGCAAACAATCTCTCCCGGACAGAAACACCAGATCTCCAAACAGAGTAAACACTCTCTCCTGAATACACTCCAGATCTCCAAATGAAGTGCAATCACTCTCTCCTGAACACACTCCAGATCACCAAATTCAGGGTAAACGCTCTCTCCTGAACAGACTCCAGATCACCAAATGCAGTGAAAACACTCTCTGCGAACATACTCCATATCTCCAAATGCAGTGTAAACACTCTCTCCTGAACACACTCCTGATCATCAAACGTGGTGCCAACACGTTCTCCCGAACACACTCCAGATCTCCAAGCGCAGTGTAAACATTCTCTCCTGAACACAACTCCAGATCTACAAATGCGGTGTAAACACTCTCTCCTGAACACACTCCAGATCTCCTATAGCAGTCTAATCACTCTCTCCTGAATACAATTCAGAACTCCAAAATCAGTGTTAGCACTCTCTCCTGAACACAAACTCCAGGACTCCAAACGCAGTGTAAACACTCTATCCTGGACACACTCCAGGTCACCAAACACGGTGTAAACACTCTATCCTCAATATACTCCAGGTCACCAAACAGAGTGTCAATACTTTCTTCTGAACAAAAACTCCAAATCTCCAAATGCAGTGCAAACACTCTCTCCTGAACAGACTCCAGATTACCAAATGCAGTGTAAACGCTCTCTCCTGAGCACAAAATCCAGATCTTTCAACACGGTTGTAAACACTCTCTCCGAAAAAAACACTCCAGATCTCCAAACGCAGTGAAGAAACTCTCTCCTGAACAAGCTCCAGATGTCCAAATGCAGTGTCAACACTCTCTCCTGAACACACTCCAGATCTCCAAACGCACTGTAAACAATCTCTCCGGGACAGAAACACCAGATCTCCAAACGCAGTGTAAACAATCTCTCCGGGACAGAAAAACCAAGTGCAGTGTAATAACTCTCTGCTGAACACACTCCAGATCTCCAATAGCAGTGTAAACACTCTCTCCTGAAAACACTCCAGATGTCCAAATGCAGTGAAAAATCTTTGTCCTGAACATAGTCCAGAACTCCAACGCAGTGTCAACTCTCTCCTGAACACACTCCAGATCACCAAATGCAGTGTAAACACTCTATCCTGATCACACTCCAGAACACCAAAGCAGTGTAAACACTCTCTCCTGAAAACACTCCAGATCTCTAAACACAGTGTAAACACTCTCTCCTGAATACACTCCAGATCACCAAATGCAGTGTAAACACTCTTTCCGAAAACACTCCAGATCTCCAAGTGCAGTTTAAACACTCTCTCATGAACACACTCCAGATCACCAAAAGAAGTGTAAGCGCTGTCTCCCGAACACAATCTAAATGTTCAATTGAAGTGTAAACTCTCTCTCCTGAGCACAAACTCCAGATCTCCAAATCCAGTGTCAATACTCGCTCCTGAACACAATCCAGATCACGAAACGCAGTGTAAATTCTGTCTTTTGAACACACTGCAGATCACCAAACAAATTGTAAACACTCTCTCCTGAACACACTCCATACCTCCAAACACAGTGTAATCACTCTCTCCTGAATACAATTCAGAACTCCAAAATCAGTGTTAGCACTCTCTCCTGAACACAAACTCCAGGACTCCAAACGCAGTGTAAACACTCTATCCTGGACACACTCCAGGTCACCAAACACAGTGTAAACACTCTATCCTCAATATACTCCAGGTCACCAAACAGAGTGTAAATACTCTCTTCTGAACAAAAACTGCAGATCTCCAAATGCAGTGCAAACACTCTCTCCTGAACAGACTCCAGATTACCAAATGCAGTGTAAACGCTCTCTCCTGAGCACAAACCCCAGATCTTTCAACACGGTGTAAACACTCTCTCCGAAAAAAAACACTCCAGATCTCCAAACGCAGTGAAGAAACTCTCTCCTGAACAAGCTCCAGATGTCCAAACGCAGTGTCAACACTCTCTCCTGAACACACTCCAGATCTCCAAACGGACTGTAAACAATCTCTCCGGGAGAGCAACACCAGATCTCCAAACGCAGTGTAAACAATCTCTCCGGGACAGAAACACCAGATCTCCAAATGCAGTGTAATAACTCTCTGCTGAACACACTCCAGATCTCCAATAGCAGTGTAAACACTCTCTCCTGAAAACACTCCAGATCTCCAAATGCAGTGAAAAATCTTTGTCCTGAACACACTCCAGAACTCCAACGCAGTGTCAACTCTCTCCTGAACACACTCCAGATCACCAAATGCAGTGTAGACAATCTATCCTGATCACACTCCAGAACTCCAATGCAGTGTAAACACTCTTTCCTGAACACACTCCAGATCTCTAAACACAGTTTAAACACTCTCTCCTGAATACACTCCAGATCACCAAATGCAGTGTAAACACTCTTTCCGAAAACACTCCAGATCTCCAAATGCAGTTTAAACACTCTCTCATGAACACACTCCAGATCACCAAAAGAAGTGTAAGCGCTGTCTCCCGAACACAATCTAAATGTTCAAATGAAGTGTAAACTCTCTCTCCTGAGCACAAACTCCAGATCTCCAAATCCAGTTTCAATACTCGCTCCTGAACACAATCCAGATCACGAAACGCAGTGTAAATTCTGTCTTTTGAACACACTGCAGATCACCAAACAAATTGTAAACACTCTCTCCTGAACACACTCCATACCTCCAAACACAGTGTAAGCACTCTCTCCTGAACACAAACTCCAGATCTCCAAAAGTAGTGTAAACACTGTCTCCCGAACACAAACTCCAGTTCTCCAAATGCAGTGAAAATTCTCTCTCCTGACCACAAACTCCAGATCTTCCAACACAGTGTCAACACTCTCTCCCGAACACACTCCAGATCTCCAAACACAGTGAAAACACACTCGACTGAGCACAAACTCCGGATCTTCCAACGCAGTGTAAACACTCTCTCCGAAAAAACACTCCAGATCTCCAATACAGTGAAACATCTTTGACCTGAACACACTCCAGATGTCCAAACGCAGTGTCAACACTCTATCCTGAACGCACTCCAGATCTCCAAACGAAGTGTAAACACTCGCTCCTGAACACACTCGAGATCTCCAAACAGAGTGCAAACAATCTCTCCCGGACAGAAACACCAGATCTCCAAACAGTGTAAAAACTCTCTCCTGAATACACTCCAGATCTCCAAATGAAGTGCAATCACTCGCTCCTGAACACACTCCAGATAACCAAATTCAGGGTAAACGCTCTCTCCTGAACAGACTCCAGATCACCAAATGCAGTGAAAACACTCTCTCCGAACATACTCCATATCTCCAAATGCAGTGTAAACACTTTCTCCTGAACACACTCCTGATCATCAAACACAGTGCCAACACGCTCTCCATAACACACTCCAGATCTCCAAACGCAGTGTAAACATTCTCTCCTGAACACAACTCCAGATCTACAACTGCGGTGTAAACACTCTCTCCTGAACACACTCCAGATCACCAAACGCAGTGTAAATGCTCTCTCCTGAATGCGCTCCAGATCACCAAACGCAGTGTAAATGCTCTCTTCGATCAAACTCCAGATCTCCAAACTCAGTGTTAGCTCTTTCTCCTGAACAGACGCCAGATCTCCTATAGCAGTGTAATCACTCTCTCCTGAATACAATTCAGATCTCCAAAATCAGTGTTAGCACTCTCTCCTGAACACAAACTCCAGGACTCCAAACGCAGTGTAAACACTCTATCCTGGACATACTGCAGGTCACCAAACACAGTGTAAACACTCTATCCTCAATATACTCCAGGTCACCAAACAGAGTGTAAATACTCTCTTCTGAACAAAAACTCCAGATCTCCAAATGCAGTGCAAACACTCTCTCCTGAACAGACTCCAGATTACCAAATGCAGTGTAAACGCTCTCTCCTGAGCACAAACTCCAGATCTTTCAACACGTTGTAAACACTCTCCGAAAAAAAACACTCCAGATCTCCAAACGCAGTGTAAACATTCTCTCCTGAACAAGCTCTAGATGTCCAAACGCAGTGTCAACACTCTCTCCTGAACACACTCCAGATCTCCAAACGCACTGTAAACAATCTCTCCGGGACAGCAACACCAGATCTCCAAACGCAGTGTAAACAATCTCTCCGGGACAGAAACACCAGATCTCCAAATGCAGTGTAATAACTCTCTGCTGAACACACTCCTGATCTCCAATAGCAGTGTAAACACTCTCTCCTGAATACATGCCAGATCTCCAAATTCAGTGTAAAAACTCTCTCCTGAACACAAACTCCAGGTCTCCAAACGCAGTGTAAACACTCTCTCCTGAACACACTCCAGGTCACCAAACACAATGTAAACACTCTATCCTGAAGATACTCCAGGTCACCAAAAAGAGTGTAAACACTCTCCTCTGAACACAAACTCCAGATCTCCAAATGCAGTGCAAACACTCTCTCCTGAACCCACTCCAGATCACCAAATGCAGTGTAAATGCTCTCTCCTGAACGCACTGCAGATCACCAAATACAGTGTAAACACTCTATCCTGATCACACTCCATTACTCCAACGCAGTGTAAACACTCTCTCCTGAACACACTCCAGATCTCCAAACAGAGTGTAAACACTCTCTCCTGAACACACTCCAGATCACCAAACGCAGTGTAAACACTATTTCCGAAAACACTCCAGATCTCCAAATGCAGTTTAAACACTCTCTCATGAACACACTCCAGATCACCAAATGCAGTGTAAACGCTGTCTCCGAACACAATCTGAATGTTCAAAAGAAGTGTAAACTCTCTCTCCTGAGCACAAACTCCAGATCTCCAAATCCAGTGTCAATACTCGCTCCTGAACACAATCCAGATCACGAAATGCAGTGCAAATTCTGTCTTTTGAACACACTGCAGATCACCTAACTCAGTGTAAACACACTCTCCTGAACACACTACAGGTCTCCAAACACAGTGCAAACACTCTCTCCCGAACACACTCCAGACCTCCAAAAGTAGTGTAAACACTGTCTCCCGAACACAAACTCCAGTTCTCCAAAAGCAGTGAAAATTCTCTCTCCTGACCACAAACTCCAGATCTTCCAACACAGTGTCAACACTCTCTCCTGAACACACTCCAGATCTCCAAACACAGTGAAAACACTCTCTACTGAGCACAAACTCCGGATCTTCCAACGCAGTGTAAACATTCTCTCCGAAAAAACACTCGAGATCTCCAAACTCAGTGTTAGCTCTTTCTCCTGAACACGCTCCAGATCTCCTATAGCAGTGTAATCACTCTCTCCTGAATACAATTCAGATCTCCAAAATCAGTGTTAGCACTCTCTCCTGAACACAAACTCCAGGACTCCAAACGCAGTGTAAACACTCTATCCTGGACACACTGCAGGTCACCAAACACAGTTTAAACACTCTATCCTCAATATACTCCAGGTCACCAAACAGAGTGTGAATATTCTCTTCTGAACAAAAACTCCAGATCTCCAAATGCAGTGCGAACACTCTCTCCTGAACAGACTCCAGATTACCAAATGCAGTGTAAACGCTCTCTCCTGAGCACAAACTCCAGATCTTTCAACACGGTGTAAACACTCTCTCCGAAAAAAAACACTCCAGATCTCCAAACGCAGTGAAGAAACTCTCTCCTGAACAAGCTCCAGATGTCCAAACGCAGTGTCAACACTCTCTCCTGAACACACTCCAGATCTCCAAACGCAGTGTAAACAATCTCTCCGGGGCAGAAACACCAGATCTCCAAACGCAGTGTAAACAATCTCTCCGGGACAGAAACACCAGACCTCCAAATGCAGTGTAATAACTCTCTGCTGAACACACTCCAGATCTCCAATAGCAGTGTAAACACTCTCTCCTGAATACACTCCAGATCTCCAAATTCAGTGTAAAAACTATCTCCTGAACACAAACTCCAGGTCTCCAAACGCAGTGTAAACACTCTCTCCAGAACACACTCCAGGTCACCAAACACAGTGTAAATGCTCTCTCCTGAACGCACTGCAGATCACCAAATGCAGTGTAAACACTCTATCCTGATCACACTCCATAACTCCAACGCAGTGTAAACACTCTCTCCTGAACACACTCCAGATCTCCAAACGCAGTGTAATAACTCTCTCCTGAACACACTCCAGATCACCAAACGCAGTGTAAACACTCTTTCCGAAAACACTCCAGATCTCCAAATGCAGTTTAAACACTCTCTCATGAACACACTCCAGATCATCAAATGCAGTGTAAACGCTGTCTCCGAACACAATCTGAATGTTCAAATGAAGTGTAAACTCTCTCTCCTGAGCACAAACTCCAGATCTCCAAATCCAGTGTCAATACTCGCTCCTGAACACAATCCAGATCACGAAACGCAGTGTAAATTCTGTCTTTTGAACACACTGCAGATCACCAAACTCAGTGTAAACACACTCTCCTGAACATACTCCAGGTCTCCAAACACAGTGTAAACACTCTCTCCCGAACACACTCCACACCTCCAAACACAGTGCAAGCACTCTCTCCTGAACACAAACTCCAGATCTCCAAAAGTAGTGTAAACACTGTCTCCCGAACACAAACTCCAGTTCTCCAAATGCAGTGAAAATTCTCTCTCCTGACCACAAACTCCAGATCTTCCAACACAGTGTCAACACTCTCTCCCGAACACACTCCAGATCTCCAAACACAGTGAAAACACACTCGACTGAGCACAAACTCCGGATCTTCCAACGCAGTGTAAACACTCTCTCCGAAAAAACACTCCAGATCTCCAATACAGTGAAACATCTTTGACCTGAACACACTCCAGATGTCCAAACGCAGTGTCAACACTCTATCCTGAACGCACTCCAGATCTCCAAACGAAGTGTAAACACTCGCTCCTGAACACACTCGAGATCTCCAAACAGAGTGCAAACAATCTCTCCCGGACAGAAACACCAGATCTCCAAACAGTGTAAAAACTCTCTCCTGAATACACTCCAGATCTCCAAATGAAGTGCAATCACTCGCTCCTGAACACACTCCAGATAACCAAATTCAGGGTAAACGCTCTCTCCTGAACAGACTCCAGATCACCAAATGCAGTGAAAACACTCTCTCCGAACATACTCCATATCTCCAAATGCAGTGTAAACACTTTCTCCTGAACACACTCCTGATCATCAAACACAGTGCCAACACGCTCTCCATAACACACTCCAGATCTCCAAACGCAGTGTAAACATTCTCTCCTGAACACAACTCCAGATCTACAACTGCGGTGTAAACACTCTCTCCTGAACACACTCCAGATCACCAAACGCAGTGTAAATGCTCTCTCCTGAATGCGCTCCAGATCACCAAACGCAGTGTAAATGCTCTCTTCGATCAAACTCCAGATCTCCAAACTCAGTGTTAGCTCTTTCTCCTGAACAGACGCCAGATCTCCTATAGCAGTGTAATCACTCTCTCCTGAATACAATTCAGATCTCCAAAATCAGTGTTAGCACTCTCTCCTGAACACAAACTCCAGGACTCCAAACGCAGTGTAAACACTCTATCCTGGACATACTGCAGGTCACCAAACACAGTGTAAACACTCTATCCTCAATATACTCCAGGTCACCAAACAGAGTGTAAATACTCTCTTCTGAACAAAAACTCCAGATCTCCAAATGCAGTGCAAACACTCTCTCCTGAACAGACTCCAGATTACCAAATGCAGTGTAAACGCTCTCTCCTGAGCACAAACTCCAGATCTTTCAACACGTTGTAAACACTCTCCGAAAAAAAACACTCCAGATCTCCAAACGCAGTGTAAACATTCTCTCCTGAACAAGCTCTAGATGTCCAAACGCAGTGTCAACACTCTCTCCTGAACACACTCCAGATCTCCAAACGCACTGTAAACAATCTCTCCGGGACAGCAACACCAGATCTCCAAACGCAGTGTAAACAATCTCTCCGGGACAGAAACACCAGATCTCCAAATGCAGTGTAATAACTCTCTGCTGAACACACTCCTGATCTCCAATAGCAGTGTAAACACTCTCTCCTGAATACATGCCAGATCTCCAAATTCAGTGTAAAAACTCTCTCCTGAACACAAACTCCAGGTCTCCAAACGCAGTGTAAACACTCTCTCCTGAACACACTCCAGGTCACCAAACACAATGTAAACACTCTATCCTGAAGATACTCCAGGTCACCAAAAAGAGTGTAAACACTCTCCTCTGAACACAAACTCCAGATCTCCAAATGCAGTGCAAACACTCTCTCCTGAACCCACTCCAGATCACCAAATGCAGTGTAAATGCTCTCTCCTGAACGCACTGCAGATCACCAAATACAGTGTAAACACTCTATCCTGATCACACTCCATTACTCCAACGCAGTGTAAACACTCTCTCCTGAACACACTCCAGATCTCCAAACAGAGTGTAAACACTCTCTCCTGAACACACTCCAGATCACCAAACGCAGTGTAAACACTATTTCCGAAAACACTCCAGATCTCCAAATGCAGTTTAAACACTCTCTCATGAACACACTCCAGATCACCAAATGCAGTGTAAACGCTGTCTCCGAACACAATCTGAATGTTCAAAAGAAGTGTAAACTCTCTCTCCTGAGCACAAACTCCAGATCTCCAAATCCAGTGTCAATACTCGCTCCTGAACACAATCCAGATCACGAAATGCAGTGCAAATTCTGTCTTTTGAACACACTGCAGATCACCTAACTCAGTGTAAACACACTCTCCTGAACACACTACAGGTCTCCAAACACAGTGCAAACACTCTCTCCCGAACACACTCCAGACCTCCAAAAGTAGTGTAAACACTGTCTCCCGAACACAAACTCCAGTTCTCCAAAAGCAGTGAAAATTCTCTCTCCTGACCACAAACTCCAGATCTTCCAACACAGTGTCAACACTCTCTCCTGAACACACTCCAGATCTCCAAACACAGTGAAAACACTCTCTACTGAGCACAAACTCCGGATCTTCCAACGCAGTGTAAACATTCTCTCCGAAAAAACACTCGAGATCTCCAAACTCAGTGTTAGCTCTTTCTCCTGAACACGCTCCAGATCTCCTATAGCAGTGTAATCACTCTCTCCTGAATACAATTCAGATCTCCAAAATCAGTGTTAGCACTCTCTCCTGAACACAAACTCCAGGACTCCAAACGCAGTGTAAACACTCTATCCTGGACACACTGCAGGTCACCAAACACAGTTTAAACACTCTATCCTCAATATACTCCAGGTCACCAAACAGAGTGTGAATATTCTCTTCTGAACAAAAACTCCAGATCTCCAAATGCAGTGCGAACACTCTCTCCTGAACAGACTCCAGATTACCAAATGCAGTGTAAACGCTCTCTCCTGAGCACAAACTCCAGATCTTTCAACACGGTGTAAACACTCTCTCCGAAAAAAAACACTCCAGATCTCCAAACGCAGTGAAGAAACTCTCTCCTGAACAAGCTCCAGATGTCCAAACGCAGTGTCAACACTCTCTCCTGAACACACTCCAGATCTCCAAACGCAGTGTAAACAATCTCTCCGGGGCAGAAACACCAGATCTCCAAACGCAGTGTAAACAATCTCTCCGGGACAGAAACACCAGACCTCCAAATGCAGTGTAATAACTCTCTGCTGAACACACTCCAGATCTCCAATAGCAGTGTAAACACTCTCTCCTGAATACACTCCAGATCTCCAAATTCAGTGTAAAAACTATCTCCTGAACACAAACTCCAGGTCTCCAAACGCAGTGTAAACACTCTCTCCAGAACACACTCCAGGTCACCAAACACAGTGTAAATGCTCTCTCCTGAACGCACTGCAGATCACCAAATGCAGTGTAAACACTCTATCCTGATCACACTCCATAACTCCAACGCAGTGTAAACACTCTCTCCTGAACACACTCCAGATCTCCAAACGCAGTGTAATAACTCTCTCCTGAACACACTCCAGATCACCAAACGCAGTGTAAACACTCTTTCCGAAAACACTCCAGATCTCCAAATGCAGTTTAAACACTCTCTCATGAACACACTCCAGATCATCAAATGCAGTGTAAACGCTGTCTCCGAACACAATCTGAATGTTCAAATGAAGTGTAAACTCTCTCTCCTGAGCACAAACTCCAGATCTCCAAATCCAGTGTCAATACTCGCTCCTGAACACAATCCAGATCACGAAACGCAGTGTAAATTCTGTCTTTTGAACACACTGCAGATCACCAAACTCAGTGTAAACACACTCTCCTGAACATACTCCAGGTCTCCAAACACAGTGTAAACACTCTCTCCCGAACACACTCCACACCTCCAAACACAGTGCAAGCACTCTCTCCCGAACACAAGCTCCAGATCTCCAAAAGTAGTGTAAACACTGTCTCCCGAACACAAACTCCAGTTCTCCAAAAGCAGTGAAAATTCTCTCTCCTGACCACAAACTCCAGATCTTCCAACACAGTGTCAACACTCTCTCCTGAACACACTCCAGATCTCCAAACACAGTGAAAACACTCTCTACTGAGCACAAACTCCGGATCTTCCAACGCAGTGTAAACATTCTCTCCGAAAAAACACTCGAGATCTACAAACTCAGTGTTAGCTCTTTCTCCTGAACACACTCCAGATCTCCTATAGCAGTGTAATCACTCTCTCCTGAATACAATTCAGATCTCCAAAATCAGTGTTAGCACTCTCTCCTGAACACAAACTCCAGGACTCCAAACGCAGTGTAAACACTCTATCCTGGACACACTGCAGGTCACCAAACACAGTGTAAACACTCTATCCTCAATATACTCCAGGTCACCAAACAGAGTGTAAATACTCTCTTCTGAACAAAAACTGCAGATCTCCAAATGCAGTGCAAACACTCTCTCCTGAACAGACTCCAGATTACCAAATGCAGTGTAAAAAACTCTCTCCTGAACACAAACTCCAGGTCTCCAAACGCAGTGTAAACACTCTCTCCTGAGCACACTCCAGGTCACCAAACACAATGTAAACACTCTCTCCTGAATATACTCCAGGTCACCTAACAGAGTGTAAACACTCTCTTCTGAACACAATCTCCAGATCTCCAAATGCAGTGCAAACACTCTCTCCTGAACACACTCCAGATCTCCAAATGCACTGTAATCAATCTCTCCGGGACAGAAACACCAGATCTCCAAACGCAGTGTAAACAATCTCTCCGGGACAGAAACACCAGATCACCAAATGCATTGTAAACGCTCTCTCCTGAACACACTCCAGATCATCAAATGCAGTGTAAACACTCGCTCCTGTACACACTCCAGATCACCAAACGCGATGTAAACACTCTCTCCCAAATGCTCTGCAGATCACCAAATGCAGTGTAAACACGCTCTCCCGAACAGAATCCAAATGTCCAATTGCATTGTAAATACTCTCTCCTGAACACAAACTCCAGATCTACAAATGCGGTGTAAACACTCTCTCCTGAACACACTCCAAATCACGAAACGCAGTGTAAATGCTATCTCCTGAACACACTGCAGATCAACAAACTCATTGTAAACACTCTCTCCGAACATACTCCAGATGTCCAAACGCAGTGTAAAGACTCTCTCCTGGACACAAACTCCAGATATCCAAACGCAGTGTAAACAATCTCTCCTCTAGACACTGCAGATCTCCAAACACAGTGTAAACACTCCCTCCCGAACACAAACTCCAGTTCTCCAAAAGCAGTGAAAATGCTCTCCCCTGACTGCAAACTCCAGATCTTCCAACACAGTGTCAACACTCTTTCCTTAACACACTCCAGATCTCCAAACGCAGTGAAAACACTCTCTCCTAGTACAAACTCCAGATCTTCCAACACAATGTAAACACTCTCTCCGAAAAAAACACTCCAGATCTCCAAACGCAGTGAAATATCTTTGTCCTGAACACACTCCAGATGTCCAAACGCAGTGTCAACTCTCTCCTGAACACACTCCAGATCACCAAATGCATTGTAAACGCTCTCTCCTGAACACACTTCAGATCACCAAATGCAGTGTAAACACTCTCTCCTGAACACACTCCAGATCACCAAATGTGGTTAAAACACTCTCTCCCAAACACAATCCAGATCACCAACGCAGCGAAAACACGCTCTCCCGAACAGAATCCAAATGTCCAATTGCATTGTAAATACTCTCTCCTGAACAAAAACTCCAGATCTACAAATGTGGTGCAAACACTCTCTCCTGAACACACTCCAAATCACCAAACGCAGTGTAAATGCTCTCTCCTGAACAGACTCCAGATCTCCAACCTCAGTGTAAGCACTTTCTTCAGTACATACTCCAGATCTCCAAATGCATTTTGAATACACTCTCCTGATCACACTCCAGATCTCCAAACGCAGTGTGGAACTCTGTCCTGAACACACTCCAGATTTCCAACGCAGTGTAAACAATCTCTCCTGCACACACTCCAGTTCTCCAAACACAGTGTAAGCACTCTCTCCTGAACAAACTCCAGGTCTCCAAACACAGTGTAAACACTCTCTCC